>WNWK01006565.1:0-80000 GCA_009830355.1 Cherax destructor
TATGGGGGCGGCTAGGCGAAGAGCAACACCAATCCGAATGGCCTTTGGGTCGAGTCGAGTGCCCATAGAGGAATTGGGAACAACTAGAAGGAAATCTGAGTGTGGCCCCTTCACCGCTAGGAGACGAGCTTTGTCCTTTCCTGAAGCGTTGGTGAGCATTGTGTTGGCGATTTTTTCCATGATCGGTTTGTCCCAGTGGGACTGTTTGTGCTCTTTGGGAGGAGCTGGTCTACTGGAGGAGTCTGCAAGGATGTCCCACTGCACGGCTGCTTCAATGAACCTGGGGTCTTGAGCTCCCACCACACCTCTCAAGCGTTCAGGGAGAATCTTCTTGACTAATCCACTAATATATAGTGTATATAATTTATAGTGTATATAATTTATAGTGTATATAATTTATAGTGTATATAATTTATAGTGTATATAATTTATAGTGTATATAATTTATAGTGTATATAATTTATAGTGTATATAATTTATAGTGTATATAATTTATATACCTATATAAAGCATGTGACATATATTTCAACTCGCATTGCCCACGTTGAGTGTGTGCATGTGAATATGCACATGAGTGTGTGGGTATTCGCATATTTGTGGTTGCAGGGATCGAGTCTCAGCTCCTGACTGTGTGTATGTGTGTACTCACCTAGTAGTGGTTGCAGGGGTCGAGTCTCAGCTCCTGGCTGTGTGTATATGTGTGTGTGTGTGTGTGTTTTTCCACCTTGGCGATCAGAAAATCTTACACCAGTCATACCCTGAATGGAAGAGAGAGAGTGAGTTCCCGAGTCAACTAAAGTGAAACTGTCCCATGTCAAGCAGTACCGGAGGCGCTCGCCGTGCATTCGGTAACCAGGGTGAACTAAGCTTCCGGAAAGGAGTGTTCAACTAGCAGCTCAGAGATCAATAAGTCCTTCCGGCCGGGCCAGGTGCGCGCATCACACACTCGTAGAAAACGAGGCTCGAAAAACACAGTACGAAAACGGAACCTCCAGATCTGAACCTCTGCCCCTCAAAATGGCGGCCGGTCCTTCCTTCCTCCCGTTTCCTTTTTCTCTCTCTCTCTTTGTCTGTCTTTGTCTGTCTTTGTCTGTCTGTCTGTCTCTCTCTCTCTCTCTCTCTCTCTCTCTCTCTCTCTCTCTCTCTCTCTCTCTCTCTCTCTCTCCATATCTTTATTTAACAGTACTGTAAAATCTTTGAAAAATTGTGTTAAGTCTTACAAACATCTGTTTCATTTGTGCCTCAATTTTTTTCCCTCGTAACGTTTAAGATATTTTTTAATTTTCAACAACAATAATAACAGAACAACAAATAAAATATTAAAAGCAGCAATAACAACAGCATTAACAACAATAACAGCTGAATAAAAAATTTCCTGAAAAATATTAAGAGAGCGTTTGCTTAAGCTATAATAAAGATTATTACCTCAACAGCTATCACTCAGCTGTCAATTAAAAGTATTAATTTGACAGCTAGCAGCCAGAAGTATTACCTAAACAGTCAGCAAGGAGGTGGTCAGCCACTGCCACTGACCCATTGCTAATATCACCTCCCCGCCTTTCATTTTGGCTCACTAATTATAATCTTCAATTCCTCAGGAGGAGTATGACCCCTACAGGTTTAGCACATGTCTATGATTATTCTAATACTACTAACAATAATGTATTACCTTTCTGTACACTCTCAAGAAAGATCATGACAAAGCAGAAGTGATCTCTCCTCCCAGCTGTCTCTCCTCCCACCTGTATCTTCTCCCAGCTGTCTCTCCTCCCAGCTGTCTCTCCTCCCAGCTGTCTTTCCTCCCAGCTGTCTCTCCTCCCAGCTGTCTCTCCTCCCAGCTGTCTCTCCCAGCTGTCTCTCCTCCCACCTGTATCTCCTCCCAGCTTTCTCTCCTCCCAGCTGTCTCTCCTTCCAGCTGTCTCTCCTCCCAGCTGTCTCTCCTCCCAGCTGTCTCTCCTCCCAGCTGTCTCTCCTCCCAGCTGTCTCTCCTCCCAGCTGTCTCTCCTCCCAGCTGTCTCTCCTCCCAGCTGTTTCTCCTCCCAGCTGTAACTCCTCCCAGGTGTCTCTAATAATAATAATAATAATAATAATAATAATAATATAATATCTTTATTTTCTACAAGTACATGTACAAGGTATACAGTCCTAGCTGACATCAATGACATACTACTATATAGAAAGCCCCTTCTTATGCTGAGCATTTCGGGCAAATTAGGTCAGTTTTGTCCCAGGATGCGACCCACACCAGTCAACTAACACCCAGGTACCCATTTTACTGATGGGTGAACATAGACAGCCGGTGTAAGGAAACACGCCCAATGTTTCCACCCCTTCGCCTGGAATCGAACCTGGACCCTCCCCGCGTGAAGCGAGAGCTTTTGCCACCAGGCCACGGGCCACCGTGGCCTGGTGGCCAGCTGTCTTCCTCTCAGCTTGTCTAAGAATTTACTCACATTTACACTGTAGGAACGCTGTTGATCCAATTAATTATACCTATCTGATTACCTCGCTGGATGAAATAGCGTATTACCAACCAGTGATGACTGGAGAAGCTCTACGAGTATTGTATTACCAACCAGTGATGACTGGAGAAGCTCTACGAGTATTGTATTACCAACCAGTGATGACTGGAGAAGCTCTACGAGTATTGTATTTTATAATTTATGTAATAAACACCATCAGAGTCAGGTTGGATTTTATTTTCTGTTGGATACGAAGAAGAGTTTCCTCGGAGAGTTAACCCAGTTTAACATATAAGCCAAACACAGTGGCTTATTTCCGTTGCAATTCTAAGGTCCTCTTGCGGCAAATGCAACTACGATAGTCAACTAACGCCTGGGTGTCAAGGGGCAGAAGGTGTTAGAAGTCTTGCCCAGTGAGCCACAGTGAATGCTAGGTGGATTTCGGTCTCTGCTAGGTGGATTTCGGTCTCTGCACTACCGGAGAAAAGTATCCCCGTGTTCCATATAACCTACATGCTTAAGGAATAGTACAGAGTGGTAATAAAACAAAATATAAAACTATTTATTCATAAAAGCATGTATGTATGCATGTTGCGAATGTATGCAAGTACGTATGCACGCTTTGGTGTATGTGTGGATGTGAGTATGTATGTGTTCATGTACGAATGTTTACTTCTTTGTACGTATGCATATGTATGAGTGAATGTATGAATGCCTCACCCCAGCCATCCTCACTCGCTGTGAAATAATCAGAGTTGCAACACATAGCTGCAACTCTGATCAACAACACCACCATCAACAATAACAACAGCACCACCACCACTACCAACAACAATAACAGCAGAACCACCACCACTACTAACAACAGTAACAGCACCCCCACCACCACTACCAACAATAACAACGGCACCACCAACAACAATAACAACACCACCAACAATAACAACAGCACCACCACCACTACCAACAACAATCACAACAGCACCACCACCACTACCAACAACAATAACAACAACACCACTACCACTACCAACAACAATAACAACAGCACCACTACCAACAACAATAACAACAGCACCACTACCAACAACAAGAACAACACCACCACCACCAACAATAACAACAGCACCACCACCACTACCAACACCAATAACAACAGCACCACCACCACTACCAACAACAATAACAACAGCACCACTACCACTACCAACAACAATAACAACAGCACCACTACCAACAACAATAACAACAGCACCACTACCACTACCAACAACAAGAACAACACCACCACCAACAACAATAACAACACCACCACCACCAACAATAACAGCACCACCACCACTACCAACAACAATAACAACAACACCACCAACAATAACACCACCACCACTACCAACAACAATAACAACAGCACCACCACCACTACCAACAACAATAACAACAGCACCACCACCACTACCAACAACAATAACAACAACACCACCAACAATAACACCACCACCACCACTACCAACAACAATAACAACAGCACCACCACCACTACCAACAACAATAACAGCACCCCAAACAACAACAACAATAACAGCACCCCAAACAACAACAACAATAGCACCACTAACAATAATAACAGCACCACCACCACTACCAACAACAATAACAACAGCACCACTACCAACAACAATAACAACATCACCACCACCACTACCAACAACAATAACAACAACACCACCAACAATAACACCACCCCCACCACTACCAACAACAATAACAACAGCACCACCACTACCAACAACAATAACAACGGCACCACTAACAACAACAACAATAACAACACCACCACCAACAATAACAACAGCATCAACACCACTACCAACAAGAATAACAACACCACCACTACTATTCTGCCATGTACACTGGGTAGAACACTTCACTTAAGTTCTTTATACACTTGTCTCTCTCCTCATGTTGATCCAGATTATACATAATTACTCTGATGACGCGAGTACGCGGAGTTGCAGGTTCAGTTTTGTTTGAACTTTGCGTGTCAATACATCATAAAATTTCATGAAATGTTCAAGTTTATTTTTGCGTTATGAATCAATGCATTATGATGTTTGTACATTTTGTGCATTTTGTACCAGAAATTTAACATTAAATTTACTGAAGAAATTTTAATGATTCGTATCTTACGTGGCATTAATAAATTTTTAGACTTTTAGAATGCTTACTGATTCTATTACTATTACTGTCACATAATGAATGAAACAAGCGGGTATATACAGAGAAAGATCGCAGTCAGTAGGACTCGATACTGCTACTGAGACGATCAAGATTCCCAAGCAGCTTGATCGTCTCAGTAGTAATATCGAGTCCTGGTGACTGCGTTCTTTCTCTGTATATACCAGCTTGTTTCTGAGTGGAGTATTGATATAAAAATCGCTTGAGAGGTCAGAACATACAGGAGGAGATTGAAATAGCTTGAACCCATGCTTGAGGCTGACTGACGTGCCCAGGCTGGGGAACAAACATGGCTTGTGAACCAGGCTGCCCAGCTTATGTGGCATTTGTGGCCTGGGAATCTTGACCGTCTTAGTAGCAGTATCGAGTCCTGCTGACTGCGATCTATCTATCTATATATATATATATATATATATATATATATATATATATATATATATATATATATATATATATAATATCTGCGATTCATAAAACTCCAACAAATTTGTAAGACAGGATTTTTTATCTCAAAATCCATTCTGGTTTTTATGTAAAGAAACTCATCTCCTTTTCTTTTTATTCTTTTCCTTACTATTTTCTCCAGTACATTTGAGAATATATATGTTATAGATACCGATCAGTACTTCTTGTCTGTCTCACCTTTTCCCTCTTTATGTATATATATATATATATATATATGGGACAACATTTGCCTTTTTACTATTTTCTGGCAAATCTCTTGAATGGAGAGTTTTGTTGGTGTTGTGTTAAATAGTGAACTACTTCTCTACGCACTGTTAAATGTTACATAGTGAACTACTTCTCTACGCACTGTTAGAGATGCGTTATCTGGTCTTATTGATTTTTTTTACAATAAGCTTAGTAGCTGATAAGCTTTTGTTGTACCGTTTTATCTGGTTGAAGTGAAGTTCCTTGTGGTGATTCTCCACTTTCTTCTGTAATGATCACTTTGCTAACTTCTGTTATTCTCTATCCTTTTTCTTCATCATTATCTCCTCGATTTTCACAGTTCTTTTTTTTTTTTACTTGTGTGTCTGTAGAGTAACTTTGGTTCTGTATATACCAATGATTCAATATAATTTTCTAATTGTTTTTTAGCTTCTCTTCTTCGTTTTGGGGATTCCTTTTTGGCTCTCTTGCTTAATTCCCTATTTTCTGCTGCTTCATTTGTTTTGTTTTTTTGTCGTTGCTCTCTTGTCTCTTCCCTTGGCCTCTCTGCATTCTTTGTTGAACTATGTACATTCTTTGCTTTTCTTGTTAATTTTCTTCACGATTGGTGCAATTTTTCCTTTACCTCTTGTTTACCTCTTGGCCCTTTAACTTTATTACATCCATCCCAACTTGTACAGTTTTCTTCACTAGTTTCGGTTCCCATTTCTCTTCTGTCAGAAATTATTTCAATCCACGAAAGTCCCTTTTTTTTTAGTCCGATTTTCTCTATATCACTTCCTTCATTTTCTCCTCCATTACCATTTCTACTAGGTACTTAAAACTGTGTACCACTTGTCTGTCATCATCATAAATGTGTATCACTGCCTCTTATACAAGTTATCCTATTCCCTCAGCCTTCTGTTGTTTTGGTGGGTCGCCATTATTACTCTCAGAACACTACGGCATATACTATATAATCCCTGAAATTCCCCTTTTCCAGGTATCGTAGTGTTTTAAATCTCCAAACGTTTCTGACCACCATTGTTATTCCTTATCATTTTGCCTCTTTATTTTTTGACAGTCATTTGAGAATACTGAATTTACATTATTCCTAAGAGTTTCATCTCTATAATAGCTATAATATCAGGGTTTTCCTTTCATGAGTTTTTTTCTTGACTCCATCTTCATTTAAGAACCTCACTCTAATTTCTATCTTTTACTATTGTATGAGAAAACGTCTGTCTTTACTTCTGGAGAAATTGGGCAAATATTCTTTGTAGTGTTGGGACATTACCTGAGCTCTTTGTCTCTGTTGAGGCTCCCTATCTGAGACAGCTATCTATGATTCCACTGCCATTTTCCTTGCCTTCCATGCTGTCTTCCTTGACACACTGTGTCGAGCATGAGAGATCTTCCTTATAATACTAATATAATATAATAATATCTTTATTTACTACAAGTACATGTACAAGGTATACAGACCTAGCTGACATCAATGACACACTACTATATAGAAAGCCGCTTGTTATGCAGAGTATTTCGGGCAAATTAGGTCAGTTTTGTTCCAGGATGCGACCCACACCAGTCAACTAACACTCAGGTACCCATTTAATACTGATGGGTGAACATAGACAACCGGTGTAAGGAAACACGTCCGATGTTTCCACCCCTTCGCCGGGAATCGAACCCGGACACTCATGGTGTGAAGTGAGAGCTTTTGTCACCAGGCCACGAGACCTCATGAGTAAGGTGTGTGCCAAGGTGCAGAGCAGCCAGGGGTCCCACCACCGGGAAGCTTTCCTGGTTCTGGGTAATGGTGTCTGTGGTGTATGACTTAAGAATTGATTCAAGGATTTTATCTCTCTCTGTTTCATGGATAATCATGCTCACTCTGGGTTAATCCACGTGGTATGATGCCTTGTTATGATGCAAAATTCAGGCGATGTTGGTGTGACTGGTGCGGCAAACACATCTGTGTTTATATAAACGTGTGGACAAATCCCTAGCCAACGGTATCTGGCTTATCGACGAGGGACTCGTTAAATCTCTCAGATAAGAAATTTTTAAAGAAAGCGGCAATTGTCTGGAAGGCCTAGAGACTGAGCTTGGGCCAAGATATTGCAACGCCAGTAGTGTCATATACTTTTTCAAGATAAACAAAATAGACTACAAAAAACAAGTTTTTATTAGCAATTGAGTTGCAAGAAAGAGGAAAATATGTTAAACTAGGGGAGCGGTACTCATTGAACGAAAAAGTCGAACTTATGGCAAGCCAGTCCTAAAACTAGCAGGCCAGTGCGTTATCCACTGAACCATACTGGCCTTATAAGATTCCTCTAAGTGTATTTCTATATACATGAGGAAGGCTGCCATGGGCCTTTCAAACCATTATGAATGATACGCTAAACTGATGACACTGAATATAGGGATCGAACCCATGGCAAGCAGTTCTTAAACTAAGAGACTAGTGCGTCATAAACAGTGCCATGCCGACCTAATAAGATTTAACTAGGTTTATTTCTATACACACTAGGAAGGTTAGCATGGGCCCCATGTTGGTGTGAGATTAGTCTGTTAAACAAATCGTATTTGTGGTCACAGTAGTGTCCATACTAAACTTCCAAAAGTGTATAGAAATACATGAAGGAGCTGGGATGATACAACACAGTGGACAACACACTGGGCTGGTAATCTTAGGTCTAGCCTACCATGGGTTCTAACCCTCCGTTCAGTGATTTGTTTTCAATAGCGTTATTATGTTTCCGTCGGTAATACTAGTGCAACATTGCTCAGATTTCTACGAAGGATTAGCTACTAAAGGTTGTCTCTCTATAAAGGGAAGACTTAGCTAACCAGCAGTCCTGAGTAGCATTAGCTATTAATGGCTGTCTCTCCTTAAATGGAGACTTAGCTAACTATCAGCCCTGACCTGAGTAACATCAGCCAGAACAAAACGGCTCTGTTTAAATTCCATACATTTACAAAAATGACTGATATTTTGTATGACTGTGACACAAGCTTCACGTTGGATCAGGGAGCAGTCCTTCTTACAGCTATCACAGTTTGAATTTATAAAATATCTAGAATTTTGCTAAAGGTCGATTCCACAACTTGTTTTGAACACTTATGAGGAAGTACAGGGTGACCCAAAAGTCTCCATACATAGGGAAATTTAGCAGTTTCAGAAAATTGTAACTTTGCAGAATATTCTCTACATGACTGACATTTCTTTGTCAACACTGGCGGATGCGCCTCGCCCACTCGTAGTGGACTCGTGTTAACACATTCGGTCTCCACACTTCGTCTCTTTGAATTTCGTAATAAGTTGTGAAGCAGCGTCGTGTGTGATGTGCTTGCCATGTTTCCTGTTTAAGTTCAGTGTAAAAAAAAAAAACATACCACGGGTAGAGTTCGAACCCGCGGTCAGAGAGTCTCAAAACTCCAGACCGTCGCGTAAGCCACTGGGCCAGCTACCTTCAATACGATTCATCCAACTAAGTATATTTCTACAACATACGAAGGTTAGCATAGGCACCACTGTGTCCACAAATGCAAGTTTCTACAGACGAATCTCCCGCTAGCATGGCCTTGACGAACTCTAGCTCAAGTCCCCCCTCAAAGCCGTCGTGAGTTAAGTTCAGTGTAATTTGGCGACAGCTTCCCAATCCAGCCATGAGAATGACTGTTGACAAAGACATTCTTGAAGGCTGTCTGGAAAAAATAGAAAAGAAATTAGCTATGTATGGACACTTTTTTTTTTTTTTTGGACACTCTTTTGCGTAATTGTTTTTTCTGCTTTACATATTATTATAATCAAAAGTAAGCTCTAAACGCGCAAGGGTCAAACAGCTCTGCCTGCTTTACATTATCTCATTTTCACAATATATTTTCACAATATATTTTCACAATATATTTTCACAATATGACTCTTAGTAATACTAAAGTCATGTTTAATGTGAAGTATAAAATTTTGTATGTCATTCAGAACAGTTGAAAACTGATGGGTGTCTTTATTGTTGATCTTTATTGTTTAAACGTTTCGTGTGTACAGTGCTAGTCACGGCATTATGCCGGGTGAGCGTCCCGGCATAATGCCGGGACAAATACAGTTACATAGATTACCATACATAGCATTCATATGTGTAGGGAACCAAGGATAACCCAAAAAAGTCAGACAGAGTGACTTATTTCCATTGGGGTCCATTAAATACACGAAGTGTTACGTGATAATTGCTCTAAGAGGGTCATTAGTGACTTATGGCACGTATGTTTTACCAAAAAAACAAAAACAATAATAGGGTTTGACACATGTGGACTTGATTATAGGCAGTGTGGCTCAAATGGTTACTGGGTGCCAGTTTTCAACTACCTTCACAGTGGCAGTCAGAGGCTGACAGTAATCCTAATTATATTGACTAACTAGTGTGCTAATGAGTATATTAGCCTGCCATACCTGGATAATTATTGACCAGAGTGAATGTTAAGTGAATTATCTTGCTGATTTTTCAATTCATTGGTTTATTTTAACTATAATTTTTATAGGGTCACTACCTATAACAAACACCCTAATGTCATAATTGCTCACTCATTTATTTCTAACAATACCTGACACTTATGGGTCACTAACAATACCTCACACTTATGGGTCACTAACAATACCTCACACTTATGGGTCACTAACAATACCTCACACTTATGGGTCACTAACAATACCTCACACTTATGGGTCACTGACAATACCTCACACTTATGGGTCACAAACATTACCTCACACGTATGGGTCACTAACAATAACACACACTTATGGGTCACTAACAATACCTCACACTTATGGGTCACAAACATTACCTCACACTTATAGGTCACAAACAGAAACTCACACTTATGGGTCACTAACAGTAACTCACACTTATGGGTCACTAACAATATCTCACATTTTTGGGACACTAACAATAACCCACACTTATGGGTCACTGACAATACCTCACACTTATGGGTCACTAAAAATACCTCACACTTGTGGGTCACTAACAATACCTCACACTTATGGGTCACTAACAATACCTCACACTTATGGGTCACAAACATTACCTCACACTTATGGGTCACTAATAATAACCCACACTTATGGGTCACTGACAATACCTCACACTTATTAGTCACTAACCTCACACGTATGGGTCACTGACAATACCTCACACTTATGGGTCAATAACAATACCTCACATTTATGGGTCACTAACAATACCTCACACTTATGGGTCACTAACAATACCTCACATTTATGGGTCACTAACAATTCCTCACATTTATGGGTCATAAACAATACCTCACATTTATGGGTCACAAACATTACCTGACACTTATGGGTCACTAACAATAACCCACACTTATGGGTCACTAACAATACCTCACACTTCTGGGTCACAAACATTACCTCACACTTATGGGTCACTAACAGTAACTCACACTTATGGGTCACTAACAGTAACTCACACTTATGGGTCACTAAAAATACCTCACACTTGTGGGTCACTAACAATACCTCACACTTATGGGTCACTAACAATACCTCACACATATGGGTCACCAACATTACCTCACACTTATGGGTCACTAATAATAACCCACACTTATGGGTCACTGACAATACCTCACACTTATAAGTCACTAACCTCACACTTATGGGTCACTGACAATACCTCACACTTATGGGTCACTAACAATACCTCACATTTATGGGTCACTAACAATACCTCACACTTATGGGTCACTAACAATACCTCACATTTATGGGTCACTAACAATTCCTCACATTTATGGGTCATAAACAATACCTCACATTTATGGGTCACAAACATTACCTGACACTTATGGGTCACTAACAATAACCCACACTTATGGGTCACTAACAATACCTCACACTTATGGGTCACAAACATTATCTCACACTTATGGGTCACTAATAATAACCCACACTTATGGGTCACTGACAATACCTCACACTAATGGGTTACTAATCTCACACTTATGGGTCACTGACAATACCTCACACTTATATGTCACTAACAATACCTCACATTTATGGGTCACTAACAATACCTCACATTTATGGGTCATTAACCTCACACTTATGGGTCACTAACAATACCTCACACTTATGGGTCACTAACAATACCTCACACTTATGGGTCACAAACATTATCTCACACTTATGGGTCACTAATAATAACCCACACTTATGGGTCACTGACAATACCTCACACTAATGGGTTACTAATATCACACTTATGGGTCACTGACAATACCTCACACTTATATGTCACTAACAATACATCACATTTATGGGTCACTAACAATACCTCACATTTATGGGTCACTAACAATACCTCACATTTATGGGTCACTAACAATACCTCACACTTATGGGTCACTAACAATACCTCACATTTATTGGTCACTAACAATACCTCACATTTATGGGTCACTAACAATACCTCACACTTATGGGTCACTAACAATACCTCACACTTATGGGTCATTAACAATACCTCACACTTATGGGTCACAAACATTACCTCACACTTATGGGTCACAAACATTACCTCACACTTATGGATCACTAACAGTAACTCACACTTATGGGTCACTAACAGTAACTCACACTTATGGGTCACTAACAGTAACTCACACTTATGGGTCACTAACAATACCTCACATTTTTGGGACAGTAACAATAACCCACACTTATGGGTCACTGACAATACCTCACATTTATGGGTCACTAACAATACCTCACACTTATGGGTTACTAACAATACCTCACACTTATGGGTCACTAACAATACCTCACATTTATGGGTCACTAAAAATACCTCACACTTATGGGTCATTAACAATACCTCACACTTATGGATCACTAACAATACCTCACACTTATGGGTCACAAACATTACCTCACACTTATGGGTAACTAATAATAACCCACACTTATGGGTCACTGACAATACCTCACACTTATGGGTCACTAACCTCACACTTATGGGTCACTGACTATACCTCACACTTATGGGTCACTAACAATACCTCATATTTATGGGTCACTAACAATACCTCACACTTATGGGTCACTAACAATACTTTACACATATGGGTCACTAAAAATACCTCACACGTATGGGTCACTAACAATAACTCACACTTATGGGTCACTGACAATACCTCACACTTATGGGTCACTAACAATAACCCACACTTATGGGTCACTGACAATACCTCACACTTATGGGTCACTAACAATACCTCACATTTATGGGTCACTAACAATAACCCACACTTATGGGTCACTAACAATAACCCACACTTATGGGTTAATGACAATACCTCACACTTATAGGTCACTAACAGTACCTCATATTTATGGTTCACTAACAATAACCCACACTTATGGGTCACTAACAATACCTCATATTTATGGGTCACTAACAATACTTCACACTTATGGGTCACTAACAATACCTCACACTTATGGGTCACTAACAATACCTCACATTTATGGGTCACTAACAATACCTCACATTTATGGGTCACTAACAATAACCCACACTTATGGGTCACTGACAATACCTCACACTTATGGGTCACTAACAATAACCCACACTTATAGGTCACTAACAATACCTTTACACTTATGGGTCACAAACATTACCTCACACTTATGGGTCACTAAAAATACCTCACACTTATGGGTCAGTAACAATACCTCACACTTATGGGTCACTAAAAATACCTCACACTTATGGGTCACTAACCTCACACTTATGGGTCACTAACAATAACCCACACTTATGGGTCACTAACAATACCTCACACTTATGGGTCACTAACAATAACCCACACTTACGGGTCACAAACATTACCTCACACTTATGGGTCACTAACAATACCTCACATTTATGGGACACTAACAATAACCCACACTTATGGGTCACTAACAATACCTCACACTTATGGGTCACTAACAATACCTCACACTTATGGGTCACTAACAATATCTCACACTTATGGGTCACTAACAATAACTCACACTTATGGGTCACTAACAATACCTCACACTTATGGGTCACTAACAATACCTCACATTTATGGGTCACTAACAATACCTCACACTTATGGGTCACTAACAATACCTCACACTTATGGGTCAATAACATTATCTCACACTTATGGGTCACTAACAATAGCTCACACTTATGGGTCACTAACAATACCTCACATTTATGGGTCACTAACAATAGCTCACACTTATGGGTCACTAACAATACCTCACATTTATGGGTCACTAACAATAGCTCACCCGCAAATAGCATAATTTATTTTTCCACGTGGTCTACTAATGGGCTTATGATTGGTTTAAGTTTTAGCAAATATTAGTTCACAATTTATATTCCTTAAGTTTGATTAATTTAATTGCTTATGAGTGACCAGCGGGGCTTAATTACTTTCAAGGCACTCAAAGATTCCATTAATTTATTTAGATGTTTTTAAATATTAACCACAGTTATGCTCACAGCTTGAATATTTATATTTATTTATAAATGATAATTTGAGCTGAAAGCTTTTTAATTATCTGATAATTTCTGCTAATTCAACCGTTAGCAAGTTTATTTAATTAATATATAAACTATAGCACCAATGATTAGCATAATTGTCTAAATGACAGTTGTCACGTATTTTATCTATTATAAATGAACAGTTAATAAGTATAATGTACAAATATTGCAGCACAATTAACTTCTTCATTAACGACTGGTGGGGTTTAATCACTAATTACTAGTCACTGTGACTCATAAGCTATTAAGTTTAACTTTTTATTACGACTGGTTGTAACTAATGGTTTCGTTAAAGTGACATAGAGATTTTTACAATGCTAGGAATTCGCAAGGGCAGGCGAAATATTCACAAACACTGATCTCTGGCCGACTGAGACTCGAACCTACGAACCTTGTGACAAGGTACGCAGTGCTTTGCCGACCGTACCACGAATTCCTAGCATTGTAAAAATCTCTAATTGGTCGATGCATGCAGGGGATGAGATGAAAAGCTGTAAGCCTCCTGCCTGAAAGCTGGCTGCCTTGAATCAACGTCTAGCGAGAGCTGGATGCCAAGGTCCAGTGTGGTACGGTCGGTTAAGCACTGCGTACCTTGTCACAAGGTTCGTAGGTTCGAGTCTCCGTCGGCCAGAGATCAGTGTTTGTGAATATTTCGCCTGCCCTTGCGAATTCCTAGCATATATATATATATATTTATATATATAATGTTTATATATATATATATATATATATATTTATTTATTTATATATATATATATATATATATATATATATATATATATATATATATATATATATATATATATATATATATATATCGTGCCTAATAATAACTTGCTATTTTGGCTTAAATAGCAATGCTCTTCTTGCCGAATAGGACGAGCAAAATTTGTGTATGAAATAATTTTGCAAAAATCATTCTGAACCTAACGAGAAATAATATATTTCATTGTGTTTGTTTATTATTAAATTATTTTAAACTTATCTAAAATATATTTAGTTGAATTAGGCTAAAATAAATTGCGCTTGTTATAATAAGGTTAGGTAAGTCTCCTAAGGTTTTTTTGCTACAAAATTACTAATTTTTACATAAATGAAAAAAAATATCTTTAAAGCTATAAGAGAAAGGACTTAATTTTAAATGAGTTCTTGCTAATTGACCAATTTTACCTATTCGACACACGACATATATATATGTGTGGACCCCCGGCTAACGAACAAAATTCATGCCAGAAGCCTGCTCAAGTGCCATTACCGAACGAATTTACGTCTATTTCAGACCTCCAAAAATACACTTCCACAAGTACTTACAATATTATACTTACATAATTGTACGATTTCCGGGGTGTTCGTTTGCCGGGAAGGGGAATCCCCCTCCATAACTACTTTAGGTATTAAAGCCCTCTCTGGGGTTACTTCCCTTCTTTGTCTTTTACTGGCATTAGGACTGTGTGTGGGGAAGTACCCTGGCTGGAGTGTGTGGGGAAGTACCCTGGCTGGTGTGTGTGGGGAAGAACCCTGGCTGGTGTGTTCTTTCTTGAATTCTATAACGTTTCTCACTTTCTTTACCGATGGGCTGGCACTCTGAAATTTCTTTGGCCCCATGGTGGCTTATTTCACAGTCACAATCAATAAACAAGCACCAAAAGAGACAGACGTGTGAGGAAGTGGTGTCGCCGACGGGGTGGACGCGTCTCAAACACTCGATTTCCGAGCGGGTGCTCGAAATCCTGGATGAAATTTAGCTGAAAATGTGCTCTAAATCCGAATTACTAGATTTCCGGATTGCTCGAAAACCGAGGGTATACTGTGTGTGTGTGTGTGTGTGTGTGTGTGTGTGTGTGTGTATCCCACCAAATCAGGGTGGCCCAAAAAGGAAAACGAAAGTTTCTTTCTTTAACTTTAGTAATATATACAAAAGAAGGGGTTACTAGCCTCTTGCTCCCGGCATTTTAGTCGCCTCTTTTGACACGCATTTATATATATATATATATATATATATATATATATATATATATATATATATATATATATATATATATATATATATATATTTATATATTTAATACGTCGGCCGTCTCCACCGAGGCAGGGTGACCCAAAAGAAAGAAAATCCCCAAAAAAATACTTTCATCATCATTCAACACTTTCACTCACTCACACACAATCACTGTCTTTGCAGAGGCGCTAAGATTCGTATTTGAGCGCCTCTGCAAAGACAGTGATTATGTATGAGTGAGGTGAAAGTGTTGAATGATGATGAAAGTATTTTCTTTCTTTTGGGTCACCCTGCCTTGGTGGGAGACGGCCAATATCTCAAAACCCTCCTTTAAAGTGCACACATTGTACTTTCCATTTCCAGGACTCAAGTCCAACTAAATCAATTAAGTGGTTTCCCTGAATCCCTTCACAAAATGTTACCCTGCTCACACTCCAACAGCTCGTCAAGTCCCAAAAACCATTCGTCTCCATTCACTCCTATCTAACACGCTCACACATGCTTGCTGGAAGTTCAAGCCCCTCGCCTACAAAACCTCCTTTATCCCCTCCCTCCAACCTTTTCGAGGACGACCCCTACCCCGCCTTCCTTTCCCTACAGATTTATACGCTCTCCAAGTCTTTCTACTTTGATCCATTCTCTCTAAATGACCAAACCACCTCAACACCCCTCTTCAGCCCTGTGACAAATACTTTTAGTAACTCCACACCTCCTCCTAATTTCCACACTCCGAATTTTCTGTATAATATTTACACTACACATTGCCCCAAGACAGAACATCTGCACTGCCTCCAGCCGCCTCCTCGCTGCAGCATTTACAACCCATGCTTCACACCCATATAAGAGTGTTGGTATCACTATACTTTCGTACATTCCCTTCTTTGTCTCCATGGATAACGTTTTTTGTCTCCACAGATACCTCAACGCACCACTCACCTTTTTCCTTCATCAATTCTATGGTTAACCTCATCCTTCATAAACCCATCCGCTGACAAGTCAACTCCCAAATATCTGAAAACATTCACTTCTTCCATAATCCCTCTCTCCAATCGTTTGATACCCTCATCACCTTACTCTTATCTATGTTCACTCTCAACTTTCTACCTTTACACGTTTGATACCCTCATCACCTTACTCTTTATCTATGTTCACTTTCAACTTTCTACCTTTACTCGTCCACTAACCTTTGCAACTTTTCTTTAGAATCTCCCATAAGTACAGTATCATCAGCAAAAAGTAACTGTGTCAACTCCCATTTTGCATTTGATTCCCCATAATTTAATCCCACTCCTCTCCCCAACACCCTAGCATTTACTTCTTTTACAACCCCATCTATAAATATATTAAACAACCATGGTGACATTGCACATCCCTGTCTAAGACCTACTTTTACCGGGAAGTAATCTCCCTCTCTCCTACACACTCTAACCTGAGCCTCACTATCCTCATAAAAACTCTTTACAGCCTTCAGTAACTTACTACCTATTCCATACACTTGCAACATTTGCCACATTGCTCCCCTATCCACTCTATCATATGCCTTTTCTAAATCCATAAATGGAATGAAAACTTCCCTACCTTTATTTAAATACTGTTCACAGATATGCTTCAATGTGAACACTTGATCTACACATCCCCTAACCGCTCTAAAGCCTCCTTGCTCATCTGCAATCCTACTCTCTGTCTTACCTCTAATTCTTTCAATAATAACCCTACCGTACACTTTACCTGGTATACTCAGTAAACTTATATATATATATATATATATATATATATATATATATATATATATATATATATATATATATATATATCAACAATAACACTGCGACTAGCCAAGGATTCGAAACCATGCTGCTTTGGCCCTTCTCGTGGTGAGCGAAAACACATGACGCTCTAACCCACAGGACTACGCAATCCTACAAGTATGACGCACCCAGCCAAGCTAGGTTTTTTACCGTCATCCGAAGACATACGGTGGTGTGGGTGCCTCTGAGCTAATTTCATTCTCCTCCCTGTTTAAATAATATAAAATACTGCTCGTTGGCCTAGTACACCAAACAGAGAGGATAATTAAATTAGCTCAGAGGCACCCACACCACCATATGTCCTCATCTTTGCCGTTCCCCAATCTTTATGACTTTGCACTTGGTGGGGTTGAAGTCCAGGAGCCAGTTGCTGGACCAGGCCTGCAGTCTGTCCGGATCCCTCTGTAGTCCTGCCTTGTCCTCCTCCGACTGAATTCTCATTAACTTCACATCGTCTGCAAAATAGAACACTTCTGAGTCTATTCCTTCCGTCATGTCATTTACATAAACCAGAAAGAGTACCGGTCCTAGGACTGACCCCTGTGGAATCCCGCTCGTCACAGGCGCCCACTCTGACACCTCATCACGTACCATAACTCACTGATGCCTTCCTGTCAGGTATTCTCTGACCCATTGCGGTGCCTTCTCTGTTATACCTGCCTGGTCATCCAGCTTTTGCACTAATCTATTGTGTGGAACTGTGTCAAAAGCCTTCTTACAGTCGAAGTAAACGTAATCTACCCACTCCTCTCTATCTTGTCTTACTGCTGTCACCCTGTCATAGAACTCTAGTAAATTTGTGACACAGGATTTCCCGTCTTTGAATCCGTGCTGGTTGTCGTTAATAAGCTCGTTCCTTTCTAGGTGGTCCACCACTCTTCTGATAATCTTCTCCATGACTTTACATACTGTACATGTCAGTGACACTGGTCTATAAATTAATGCTGTGTGTCTGTGTCCTTTTTCAAAAATTGGAACTACATTTTCTGTCTTCCATACCTCAGATAGTCGCCCTGTTTCGATAGATGAGGTACACAGAGCGCCTCTGCTCCCTCAGGACCCACGGAGAGATGTTATCCGGCCCCATGGCCTTTGAGATATCTAGTTCGCTTAGGAGACTCTTCACCTCCTCCTCGGTTGTATGTATCGTGTCCAGCACTTGTTGGTGTATCCCACCTCTCCGTCTTTCTGGAGTCCTTTCTGTCACCACTGTGAACATTTTTCTTTGAATCTCATGTTGAACTCCTCACATACTTCAAGGTCGTTTCTTGTAAATTCCCCTCCTTCCTTCCTCAGCCTGATTACGTGGTCTTTGACTGTTGTTTTCTTTCTGGTGTGATTGTACAACAGCTTCGGGTCAGATTTGGCTTTCGCTATGTCATTTTCGTATTGTCGTTGGGCTTCCCTCCTTACCTGAGCATATTCATTTCTTGCTCTTCGACTGGTCTCCCTATTCTCCTAGGTCCTTTGCCTTCTATACTTCTTCCATTCTCTAGCGCACTTGGTTTTAGCCTCTCTACACCTTTGGGTGAACCACGGGCTCCTCCTGGCTTTCTCATTATGTCTGTTGCCCTTGGGTACAAAATTCTCCTCCACTTCCTTGCATATTGTTGTCACATATTCCATCATCTCATTTACTGATTTTCCTGCCAGTTCTCTATCCCACTGAATCTCGTGCAGGAAATTCGTCATCCCTGTATAGTTGTAGTTTGGCTTCATTCTTCCTTCCCTTCCTGTCTGCACCCTTTCCACTTTCAACTTCACTATATATTCGACACTTAGAACCACGTGATCACTAGCTCCGAGGGGATTTTGATATGTGATGTCCTCAATATCTGCACTGCTCAAGGTGAATACTGGGTCCAGTCTTGCTGGTTCATCCTCTTCCCCCTCTCTGGTAGTGTCTCTTACGTGTTGATGCATGAGGTTTTCCAGTACCACCTCCATCATATTAGCTCTCTACGTTTCTGGGCCCCCATGTGGCTCCAGGCTTTCCCAGTCGATTTCTTTGTGATTCAAGTCACTCGAAAATAGTGGCTTTACCCTGCTCAAATGGGCCCTTCTGACCACTTCGGCCAGTGTGTCAACCATCTCTCTGTTACTCTCATCATATTCTTGTCCTGGCCTCCTGCTGTTCTGTGGTTGTGGGTTATACATCACTGCAATCACCACCTATGGACCTCCAGTCTGAAGTGTTCCTATTATGTAGTACCTTGCTTCTCTGTTCTCTCTCTCCAGCTCCTCAAAATCCCATTGGTTTGTGATGAACAGTACCACTCCTCCACCTCCCCCTGTTCCCTCTGTCTTTCCTCAGGATTTAATATCCAGTTGGAAAGATGGCGTTTGTTATCATTCCTGAGGGGTTGGTTTCTGTGAGAGCTACGATGCCTGGTTACGCCTCTGTGATTCTTTCGTGCCACTCCTCCCACTTATTATTATTATGTGTGTATGTGTGTGTGTGTGTTAAGAAATGGTAATAACTATAATCAAAATTTATAAAGGGGTGAACCAGTAAGCCAAAAGTTCCAATGGAGGGTCATCATATGACTAAGACCTGCGTCAGGAAACACTTGTCCTGTTTCCTGACAAACCTTAGCTGTACGTCACAGCCTCGCTCATTTGCTCAGAACTACTAAACACATCAAATGATGTAGTTGAAGTTTTGGTGGTAAAGATTGAAAACCAAAACTTTGTCATTGTGGTGGTATACAAGCCTCCAGATGTAACTTCCCAGCAATTCCAGGAACAGCTTTTGAAAATTAACCACTGTCTGGAAAATCCCCCAACTCCTGCCCCAAACATCTTGCTACTGGGAGATTTCAACTTGAGACGCCTAAAATGGAGGAGTGTAACAAATAATATTTTAGCAGAGATCACCCCAGGTGGCAGCGCAGATGAAAATTCACACATACACGAGTTATTAAATTTCTGCACCAAATTCACCTTAAACCAGCAAATATTAGAGCCTACAAGACTAGAAAATACGCTGGACCTCGTCTTCACTAAAACGACGATCTGATACTTAATATAACCATTTCAAAGACAATACACTCAGCTCACAACATAATAGAGGTACATACATGTATGGTCAGGGCTCCTGACCAGCAAATGTGATCAGTCATGAGGGTGTCTTCACAAAATTCAATTTCGATAACAAAAACATACAATGGGAACAAGTCAACCATGTCCTAAATTAAACAAGCTGGGAAGATATCCTAAACAACACGGATCCGAACCTTTGCCTAGAAAAAATAAACTCTGTGGTTTTTGAGATCTACTCAAGGCACATTCCATTAAGAAAAAGAAAGAGAAGATGTAAACTAGAAAGAAAGAGAAGCTCCCTATACACACGAAGGTGAAGAGTCACACAGCTGCTGAGAGGGGCCAATATATCTGAAATACGTAGAGAGGCACTGGTCAATGACATTGCAAATATCGAATTTAAGCTGAAGGAATCTTACAGGAGACAAGAATCACAGGAAGAACTAAAAGTCATAAAGAAAATTGAAAACAAATACAAAATACTTCTTCTCTTATGCCAAATCTAAGGGAAAAACAACATCCAATACTGGGCCCCTGCTTAGGCGAGATGGGACATACACAGATGACAGCCATGAAATGAGTGAGATACTAAAGTCCCAATACGACTCAGTGTTCAGTGAGCCGCTGCCCAGACTAAGGGTCGACAATCCAAATGAATTCTTTATGAACGAGACCCAAAATTTGGTCATCTCAAAAATCTCGTATATTATCTTAACACCACAAGACTGAAAAGGCAATAAATGACATGCTCATGCACTCTGCCCCAGGCCCAGACTCATGGAACTCCGTGTTCATCAAGAACTGCAAGAAGCCCCTGTCACGTGCCTTCAGCATTCTATGGAGAGGGAGCATGGACATAGGGGTCATCCCACACTCACAAAAAAAACAGACATAGCCCCACTCTACAAAGTTGGCAGTAAAGCAATTGCAAAGAACTACAGACCGATAAGACTAACATCCCACATAAAAAAAAAATCTTTGAAAGGGTTCTAAGAAGCAAGATCGCCAACTACCTAAATACCCATCAATTACACAACCCAGGGCAACACGGGTTTAGAGCAGGTCGCTCCTGCCTGTCCCAGCTATTGGACCACTATGACAAGGTCCTGGATGCTGTAGAGGATAAATTAAATACAGATGTAGTATACACAGACTTTGCAAAAGCTTTCGTCAAGTGTGACCATGGTATCAGTTGGTAGATGGATCTATAACTTCCTGACAAATAGAACACAAAGAGTAATAGTAAGCAGAGTAACGTCTGAGGCAGCTACGGTGAAAAGCTCTGTTCCACTAGGCACAGTACTCGCTCACATTCTATTCCTCATCCTCATATCTGACATAAACAGAGATGTAAGCCATAGCTCCGTGTCTTCCTTTGCGGATGACGCCCGGATTTCCATGACAGTGACCTCCATCGAAGACACTGCAGGACTCCAAGCGGACATCAACCAAATCTTCAAATGGACCACTCAAAACAATATGAAATTCAATGAAGAGAAATTTCAACTACTCAGATATGGAAAAGTTGAAGAAATTAAAGCTATCAGAATATACGACAAATTTTAACCATAAAATAGAGCGAAAAAGTAATGTGAAGGACCTGAGAGTGATAATGTCAGAGGATCTCGCCTTCAAAAACCAAAACAATGTATCTACCGCATCTGATAGGAAAATGATGGGAGGAATAATGATAACCTTCAAAAGTAGGGCTGCCAAGCCCATTATGAATATTTTCAAATCGCTTGTTCTCTGTTGGCTGGAATACTGCTGTACACTAACTTCAAGGCTGGCGAAATTGCTGACCTGGAGAATGTACAAAGAACTTTCACGGCACACATAAGTACGATAAGGCACCTAAATTACTAGGAACGGTTGAAGGCTCTTGATTTGTATTCCCTGGATAATATACACCTGGAAAATCCTAGAGGGATTAGTACCAAACCTGCACACGAAAACCACTCCCTATGAAAGCAAAAGACTCGGCAGGAGATGCAATATTCCCCCAATGAAAAGCAGGGATGCAACGAGTACACTGAGAGACAACACAATAAGTGTTCGAGGCCCAAGACTGTTCAACGGCCTCCCACCATACATAAAGAGGATTACCAATAGACCCCTGGCTGTCTTCAAGAATTCACTGGACAGGCACCTAAAGTCAGTACCTGACCAACCGGGTTGTGGTTCGTACGTCACTTTGCGTGCGGCCAGCAGTAAGAGCCTGGTTGATCAGACCCTGATCCACCACGAGGCCTGGTCTCAGACCGAGCAGCGGGGGTGTTGACCCCCGAAACCCTCTCCAGATAAACTCCAGGTGAACCTAACCTGCGTGTGTGTTTGTTAGTTACCATTTTGTCCTAGGCCTATGTCGATTAGACACTAGGCCTATGTCGATTAGACACTAGGCCTGTTGTATGTGTGTGTGTGTGTGTGTGTGTGTAAGGAAACACTTCGAAATGTTTCCGCCCCGCCGGGAATCGAACCCGGGCCCTCCGTGCGTAAAGCGAGAGCTTTAGCCACCAGACCACGTGTACTCACCTCTATGTGGTTGCAGGGGTCGATTCATAGCTCCTGGCCCCGCCTCTTCACTGGTCGATACTAATTCACTCTCTCCCTGCTCCATAAGCTTTATCATACCTCTTCTTAAAGCTATGTATGGAACTTGCTTGAATAATTTCTGGCATCAAGAGCCCGATCATAACTATTCGTGAAACTATGTACAATGTTTGACATCACCATTTTGTGTGTGCGCGCGTGTGCGTGTGTGTGTATGTGTGTGTGCGCTTACATGTGCTCTATATTGTTTATGTGCACAGTGGAATCACAGCTTCAAGTGAGCTTTAATTTGCAGTAAATAGCATACTACATTTATCGTAGCTGAAATAGAACTAAACCGGACAACATTTTCTAAACCTACAAACAATCAAGCTCTCCAGCTCCCACATGTCGCTCAAACAGTTTTTAAAACAATTTGTTAAAAGCAATAATCGTGAAAGCTTTATAAAGGATGATAGTTTGAGGTGATTTCCTGTTGTTGCTGTGTGCCCGTGTTTGTTTATGTTTGTCTATGTTTGTGTGCTTGTATGTGTGTGTGTGTGTGTGTGTGTGTGTGTATATGTGTGTGTGTGTGTGTGTGTGTGTGTGTGTGTACGTAGTTCCGCTTGTCGGAATTAATATATCGGCTAACTTTATTTATTAAAACCTTCTAAGATTCGATCACGCCTTATCATGCAGCTGTGCAATGTTGCTCCACTCCCTTCTTCCCATAGTTCGTTCTACTTCTTGCTTTGCGACAAAAATACATACATTTCCACACGTCTCTGTGGCTCATTTGCGCCAGTGTTGCCACATTCCCTCTCCTCGCTTTTCAAAATGATTGCCCGTATATATTTTATCTAAACCACTTTGTAATTGATGTTATAGCTGCCGGCCCGTCCACGTCTTCTCGAAAACTGCTTGACTGAATTCCCGAGTCTCCGCCTGTAGTCACTCTCCACAGTTCTGCTCCATGCAGGCTTCATACAGGTTCCATACAGGTTCCATGCAGGCTTCATACAGGTTCCATACAGGTTCCATGCAGGCTTCATACAGGTTCCATGCAGGATCCACGCAGGCGCCTCAAACTCCAAGATGGTACTAACGTATAACGTCAATAATGACCAAGGGATTCTCTGTGATGCTTCCTCAAAACCATTTGTAAATTAATTAGAACTTGCGTGCTTTTCTGTGTGTGTGTGTGTGTGTGTGTGAACTTACAAGCGCTATCGTGATTTCGCGCTTGGAAGTTCAATATTTATTTTTTATCAGTGGCTGTGATATGGGCTGTCACTGACACGCTCCGCCATGCCTCAGAGAATTTCCCCTCTGATATGTTGCTGTCTTGCAACATAGCATAGCTCCTGACGACTCACGAGAGTGTGAAAGATATTGAGCTAAAGATTTCCATATCCATGTGGCTTGTTCTGCATTCTTAAGATAGTCTGTTTGAGATTGTTTTACGTATATATATATATATATATATATATATATATATATATATATATATATATATATATATATATATATATATAGCAATGAAATCACGAAACAAGTGATTTTAAAATCATTTACCAAACTGCAGCAGGCCAGGATTCGACCCTACGAACATTGTACTGCCTCCAGAAGCAACACAATGCAATGTACGCATCACCTTACCACTGGGCCAGCGATCCTTCAAAGACCACGCATGCAGCCAAGCATGCATGTTATTCCACACCTCCTAATTTCCACACTACGAATTCTCTGCATAATATTTACACCACACATTGCCCTTAGACAGGACATCTCCACTGCCTCCAGCCTCCTCCTCGCTGCAGCATTTACAACCCATGCTTCACACCCATATAAGAGTGTTGGTACCACTATACTTTCGTACATTCCCTTCTTTGTCTCCATGGATAACGTTTTTTGTCTCCACAGATACCTCAACGCATGTGAAGGTTGCAGTAGCTCCTTAGGAAAATTATATGAATAGAAAAAGACAATAATAACAATGAAAATAAGCACTTTATTTATATAGAAAGTTTATGAAAATAATAAATACTTAAACATGAATATCAAAATCCTATCTTAAAGAAAATGAAAAATGAAATAAATAATAATTGAATTCAAAGCAGCTAATTTATACAGATGTTTGTTGGTATATGAACGTGTCGATGTTCTTGACACAAGCTCTGAATTGTTCCTTGTTTTCTTAACTCCTTGCTTCTGTTGTTGTCAGATCGACGGAGGTTTCCACCGCCACTCAGTTGTCAGATGTTTCCAAATCCCCGTTGAAAACCGATACCAAAGGTCTCAGTTGTCGTCCACTTATGAGTAACGTGAAGTGGTTTGGGTTCTAGTGGAACCACAGTTGAAGGTTAATAAAATGTCGTCTCTCAGCAATAATGCAGACGCTCCTTCTAACACCCTCGGCGTTGTTCATGATGACCCTAGCTGGTACATATGGCTGAAAAAATGATCAAGACATAATTACTCACCATTCTAATAGTCCCTCATAGTAGGTATAAGGTATTTAAAAGAAATGGTGAGACAAACAAATTAGTTTACAATAAGACAAGGCAGGGCAGAGCAGAATTAAGTTTCAAAATCACGAGTGAAGCTCTTAACATAAAATAAGATAGAAGCAGCTGTGAAGACTTAGTGGTGTTGGGAGTGGCCAGTCAAGTGACAATTCCCTTGGCCGGAGCCTCACACTTCACCTCTCACAGGGTGGAAAAAGGATGGGGGGAATAGCGGGAGCTAGACACTCACCCTACCTTGTTGTGCAAGCAAACTACCACACAATGATCACTATACAGACATTCACACTTTCATTACTCCTATCTAGGGACTTTTCCCTCACAACGCACTACTAATCTTTTTTCCTTCATCAATTCTATGGTTAACCTCATCCTTCATAAACCCATCCGCTGACACGTCAACTCCCAAATATCTGAAAACATTTACTTCTTCCATAATCCCTCTCTCCAATGTGATATACAATTTGTCTTTATCTACATCGTTTGATACCCTCATCACTTTACTCTTATCTATGTTCACTTTCAACCTTTACACATCCAGACTCGTCCACTAACCTTTGCAATTTTTCTTTAGAATCTCTCATAAGCACAGTATTATCAGCAAAAAGTAACTGTATCAACTCCCATTAATTATATATATACGTATATATATATATATATATATATATATATATATATATATATATATATATATATATATATATATATATATATATATATATATATATATGCAAGCATGCTTGCTTGCATTTATGTGTGCATGGATGCATGTGTGTTCATTCATATATGTAAGTATGCGTGTGCGCGTGAGTGTGTGTGTATGTGTGTGAGCGTGCGTGAGTGGAATGTGAGAAAGGAAGGCGTCTATAGACCTATATACACCCGTGAATTTGCTTTCACTAATTTTTGATTACCTCCTAACTTTGCACTGTCTGGGTTGACTCCCTCACAGCCTGGAGGGTTGTATCAGCCAATACGTAAAACTATCTAGGTCACTCCACTTCCTTACCACCTTCAGGCAGAGGAAATATTAGTTGACTTTTCTGTTACTAGTTAGTCTCTCTTCTTCAATGTCCATGTGTGTCGCGTGTACCCGATTTCCACCTCTCGAGCAGTTTACCTCTGTCAAGTTCACTGAGTATTTTATACGTCGTTATCATGTCGTCCATTTTCTCTCTCTATCTTCTGATGTAGTTATATTTCGTTCTTGTTTTCTCGCCTTATTCCTCCGTCACCGTAGTTCTCAGTCTTGTCTCGTGTTCAAATCTCAGCACTTCATTTTTTGACATGTAATTTTTCTGCTTATTCCAAGATGTTCCTGTTGTAGAGAGCATTTTGTGGATATTCCTGGAGATTAATCTGAGTTATGAAACCCGCTTTCGCTGCTGAGGTTACCCAGTTATTGTGTGCCTCTGGCGACATGCTCCACACTTTTGTTATTCTAAAGTTTTTTCTACTGGAGTCAGTTTGCTACGTCTGTCCTCCGAGTCTGTTCACGTTTCTGTCTTCTCTTTCCCATTTTTTAACACCCATGTATTTGCTTCAGTTTTTCCCAGTGTAGTTGCAGTTTTCTTTATCCTCCTCTGTTTTTATTCTCTCTTATTCTGTGTGCGAACAGAGATGCATCAGACTTCATATGTTTACGTATCGTGTTATTCACGATCTGTGCCACTCGGTACAGATCGCAGAACCAATGCTTGTTGTACCCTACTTGTTACACTTGTCCATTCTGCAACCTCTCCCTGGACAGTCAGTCTTTCTCTACATTAAATTCGATGTTGTTTAACTCTCTGTAGTGCTTTTCTGTTATCCCGGACCTAGTCTAGTCTATCTCTCATGCTTCACTCTTATAATCAGGTTTATGAGACGTCTCTAAGCCTCATTTTGCTTCCTGTTCTGATTATCTTTTCCAAATTACATAATATACATGTCTGTGATATTGATCTTCAGTTTAATGCTACTTATCTGTCCCCTTTCTTTAAATATAGGGGCTACACTTGCCAATTTCTTCGTATTAGGCAGTTGCCCTTTTTCTAATGATTTGTTGTAGATTTTAGTTAGAGGTTCACACAGTTCTTTAATTTGCTTTCTCGGAAACCCTGGTGACACATTGCTAGACTTCACTGGTTCATGGGTACCTAGACTGCTCAGTTGTAACCAGTTGTCCTTGGTGTAAAGTCTTTCTGTGACTCTCTGGTGCTGCCCCTGTCTCCATCAAGAATATCTCTTTAAAGTATTTGATCTTTTTTTCAGACTTTCTTTTCCTTCCTCGTGATATTTAGTTCTTTCTTTAGTGTCATTACCTGGTAATTTCCTGTTATCCTCCAGGTGTGACTGTGTAGCAGTTATAGTTCGGTTTTGGTTCTTATTACAAGGTTACTTTCATACTGCCACAAGCCCTCTTTTCCCATTCATGTATACTCATTTCTTTTGCTCTTCTATTTCCTGCTTTCTACTGTTCTTTTCTTTCTGTATATTTTCCATGCTCTTGCATTTATAGTTTTTTCTTCTCCGCATCTTTGGACATACCTAAAGCTTTCTTTCTTCACATAATTTCTCTTAGGAATATGATCTTCTCTCTATGCTGGAACTTTCCTTAAAATTTCCCCGTAATTTATTATCTTCCTCTCGGGTTCACTTCCCTCAGGAATGTTCTCTTCTTTTTATAGTTCTCTCTTCTGAAAAATGATTGTTTCCTTCTCTTGCCAGCTTTGCTTCTCTCATTGTTTATTTACACGTGGTATCGGAATCCCATTACTGTACAACAACTCCCTGTGGCATTTCGTAGTACACAAGGTGAATATTTGGCCAGGCTATGTACCTTCATCTCCTCCCCTTTGTAATTGACTTTAAATTGCCAGCACTCAAAATTTTCCATCATTACATTTGTTATCTCATTTCTCATTGTTTCTGATTATCATTTTTGATCTCAGTCTTCCCTTTGGTTTTGTTATGGTTTGCTTTGGTCATATAGGTTGCACAGACAGCAGAAGACCATGAACCTGTTATGGTCTTCTGCTACTTCTGCTTCTACTACTACTATTGGTCCATAAGTATTAATTGTGTTTATTATTGAATCATTTTACTCGGCTACATTTATCATTTTCATCCCCTCAAAACTCTTATGGTTACTGATGAGCAGTACTGCTCCTTCCCCCTCCTCGGTATTTGACATCCTGCTAGGAATATTGCATCAAATATCTCAATTATTTTCACCACTATGAAAATTATAATGTCTTGGGTTGCCTCTGGTAACTGTTCATTCTATTCATCACTGCTATTTAATATCTCCTCTGCAATACTTCGAATTTCTCGTATCTTAATGCGATCTGGTCTGTACTGTCTTTGTTTGTTGCTCCTTGTCTATATCTCAGGGAAAGGGATGGTGGAGCTGGGTTATATAAGATGTTGGCAGGTTTGTGGGAGATGAGGGTGAAGTTTGTAGTTACATTTGTTGAGGAGAGGGGAACTAGGGTGTAGTGAGCATTGAGTTATTGAGCTTGTATGGAAAAGAGGAATGATGTTGAGGTGAGTTTGCTGAGTGCTGGATAGGAAGTGACCCGACAAAGAGGATTTCTACAGGTTGGTTTTCTCTTTCCTTGTTGTATCCCCCTGTTTATATCCGCAAGTTCCATGAGAGAACTCCTGGAGTTCCATGAGAGAACTCCTGGAGTTCCATGAGAGAACTCCTCGAGTTCCGTGAGAGAACTCCTGGAGTTCCGTGAGAGAACTCCTGGAGTTCCGTGAGAGAACTCCTGGAGTTCCGTGAGAGAACTCCTGGAGTTCCGTGAGAGAACTCCTGGAGTTCCGTGAGAGAACTCCTGGAGTTCCGTGAGAGAACTCCTGGAGTTCCGTGAGAGAACTCCTGGAGTTCCGTGAGAGAACTCCTGGAGTTCCGTGAGAGAACTCCTGGAGTTCCGTGAGAGAACTCCTGGAGTTCCGTGAGAGAACTCCAGGATTTCACCCTAAGGCACCATGTAACAGAGCTAACCCCAGGAGGCAGCTCAGATGAGCTAAGTAACACACATTACCTATTAAATCTCTGCACGAAAATTCACCCTAAACCAGCAAATAATAGAGCCAACAAGATTGGAGAATACACTGGACCTCATCTTCACTAACAATGATGATCTGATACGAAATATTACCATATCAGAAACAATATACTCAGATCACAACATAATAGAGGTTCAGACATGTATGCGCGGGGCCCCAGACCAACAAAATGTGATCAGTCACGAGGGAGCCTTCACCAAATTCATCTTCAATAACAAAACCATACGGTGCGACCAAGTCAACCTGGTCCTAAATGAAATAAACTGGGAAGATATCCTAAGCACATGGATTCAAACCTGTGTCTAGAAAAAATTAACTCTGTGGCACTCGAGGTATGCTCCAGGCATATTTCTTTAAGGAAAAGGAAGAGAAGATGTAAACTAGAAAGAGAGAGGCGCTCCCTATATAGGCGAAGGTGAAGAATAACAGAGCGGCTAAAAGAGGCCAATATATCTGTAATACGAAGGGAGACACTGGAATCTTACAGGAGACAAGAAACGCGGGAAGAACTAAAAGCCATAAATAAAATTGAAATAAACCCAAAATGTTTCTTTTCTTATGCCAAATCTAAGTCGAGAACAACATCCAGTAAACGAGATAGGTCCTACACAGATGACAACAAGGAAATGAGTGGGTTACTCAAGTGCCAGTATGACTCAGTTTTTAGTGAGCCATTTACCAGACTAAGAGTTGAAGACCTAAATGAATTTTTTTATGAGGGACACAAAATTTGGAAGACTCAAACCTATCTGATATTATCCTGACGCCAAATGACTTCGGAAAGGCGATAAATGATATGCCCATGCACTCTGCCCCAGGCCCAGACTCGTGGAATTCCGTGTTCATCGAGAAGTGCAAGAAGCTCCTATTATGTGCTTTCAACATTTTATGGAGAGGGAGCATGGACACAGGGTTCGTCCCACAGCTGCTAAAAGCAACAGACATAGCCCCACTCCACAAAGGGGGCAGTAAAGCAATAGCAAAAAACTACAGACCGATAGCGCTAACATCCCATATCATAAAAATCTTTGAAAGGGTTCTTAGAAGCAAGATCGCCAACCACCCATCAATTACACAACCCAGGGCAGGTAGCTCCTGTCTGTCCCAAATACTGGACCACTATGACAAGGTCCTGGATGATCTAGATGATAAACAAAACGCAGATATAGTGTACACAGGCTTTGCAAAAGTGTGACCATGGTGTAATAGCGCACAAAATGCATGATAAAGGAATAACAGGAAAAGTTTTTAGATTGATCTATAATTTCCTAATAGAACACAAAGAGTAGTAGTAAACAGAGTTCAGTCAGCGGCGGCTACAGTGAAAAGCTGTTCCACAAGGCACAGTACTCGCTCCCCTTTTGTTCCTCATCCTCATATCTGACATAGACAGAGATGTAAACCACAGCTTCATGTCTTCCTTTGCGGATGACACCCGAATTGCCAAGACAGTGTCCTGAATCGAAGACACCGCTAGACTCCAAGCGGACATCAACCAAATCTTTAAATGGGTCGCAGAAAACAATATGAAATTCAATGAAGAGAAATTTTAACTGCTCAGATATGGAAAACTCGAGGAAATTAAAACTGTATCAGGGTATACAACAAATTCTAACACACACAATAGAGCAAAACACTAATGTGAAAAACTTGGAGGTGATAATATCAGAAGACCTCGCCTTCAAAGGCCACAACGATCTATCTACCTCATCTGCTAGAAAAAGATAGGATGGATAATGAGAACCTTCAAAACTAGGGACTCCAAGCCCATGATGATTCTCTTCAAATCGCTTGTTCTCTCTAGGCTGGAATACTGCTGTACACTAACTGCCCCGTTAAAGGCAGGCGAAATTGCTGACCTAGAAAATGTACAGAGAACATTCACGGCACACATAAGTACGATAAAACACCTAAATTACTGGGAACGCTTGAAATTCTTCGACCTGTACTCCCTAGAACGCAGGCGGGAGACATACATGATTATATACACTTGGAAAATCCTAGAGGGATTAATACCAAATTTGCACACGAAAATCACTCTCTATGGAAGCAAAAATCCCTGGCTGTCTTCAAGAAGGTTTTGGACAGGCACCTAAAGTCAGTACCTGATCAGCCGGGCTGTGGTTCGTTCGTTGGTTTACGTGCGACCAACAATAACAGCCTGGTTGATCAGGCCCTGATCCACCATGAGGCCCGTTTACGGATCGGGCCGCGGGGGCGTTCAAACCCGAAACCCTCTCCTGGTTTACTCCAGGTATTTTGACCATTCATCCCCTTGGTGTTGTTGTCTGCAGATGTATCATGATAACAGTACTTACACCCGGTGCTCTACACAGTGATGTTAACATTAGATCACTGCACTGTTCTGGTACTCCCTCTTCTGTCTTAATATATTAAATCCCCCTTTTTTAAAACAAATCAGTAGAGGCATAAGGAAGTTATCACTTGGAAACTGATGTCGCACTTTCTTCAGTGAAAGTCACAAATGAAGACAAACACAGCCCCATAACTCACACCTTGCACTAACAAACACAGCCCCATAACTCACACCTTGCACTAACAAACACAGCCCCATAACTCAAACCTTGCACTAACAAACACAGAAGCTTAGCACACTGCTCTTGGGAATCCTAGAAACCGCTTCAGCTAATATTAGATCATTAGCATAGTCGGAATCAAATTAAGCAAGATTAGGCAAAACCAAATTTGAAAAGTCTGACACAAATTAGACAAAATATATTACTGTTTCCTTTATTAATTTCCCTTATCACTGTAGGAGATACTAGATTTAGAAAAAAATAAACATACAGTAATAACATTGTGATTCTATTATATAAAAGAAACTAAGAAAAAGAAAAAGAAACAGGAAGAAGTATCGAGGAAAATGCATTACGTAATACAGTAACTGAAGAAGGAAAAATAGTTGGAAATTGTAAAAAAAAAATACAAATAGTTTAAGGAACAGAAACAAAGTGCAAGAGAAGCAAAGACTGAGGCACAGTGCCAGAACTATAGTAGCAAGGCAGAGAGAGTGAGTGAGAGAGTGAGTGAGTGAGAGAGAGTGAGAGAGAGAGTGTGTCACTATGAATCTCTACGACCCAGTAATAATGTGTTGAAGACATAATAATGACCATCCTCCCTCCGCCCAGTACCGCTCCCTCCACCTATCACCCCACCCTCCACCCAACACCCCTCCCTCTACACATTACCACTCCGTCCACCCATTACCCTATTCCTCCACCCATCACCCCTCCCTCTACCCATTACCACTCCCTCCACCCATTACCTCTCCCTCCACCCATTACCCCTCCATCCTACCATTACCCTTCCCTCCACCCACTACCTTATTCCTCCACCCTTCACCCCTCCCTCTCCTCACCCCTCCTTCCACCCATTATCCCTCCCTCCACTCATCATCCCTCCCTCCACCCATCACCTCTCCCTCCACCCATCACCCATCCCTCCACCCATCACCCATCCCTCCACCCATCACCCCTCCCTCCACCAACCACCCAGTACCACCAACGAGACACCCAGTACCACTAACACGACACCCATTAACACTAACACTCCACCCAGTACTACCAACACTCCACCCAGTACAACTAACACTCCACCCAGTACCACCAACACTCTACCCAGTACCACCAACACTCCACCCAGTACAACTAACACTCCACCCAGTACCACCAACACTCCACCCAGTACCACCAACAGTCCACCCAGTACCACCAACACTCCACCCAGTACCACCATCACTCCACCCAGTACCACCAACACTCCACCCAGTACCACCAACACACTACCCAGTACCACCAACACTCTTCCCTGGACCACCAACACGACACCCAGAACCACCAATACTTTTCCCTGGACCACCCACACTCTTCCCTGGACCACTAACACGACACCCTGGACCACCAACACGACACCCTGGACCACCAACACGACTTCCTGGACCACCAACACGACTTCCTGGACCACCAATACTCTTCCATGACCAAAAACACGACACCCTGGACCACCAACACTCTTCCCTGGACCACCAACACGACTTCCTGGACCACCAATACTCTTCCATGACCAAAAACACGACACCCTGGACCACCAACACTCTTCCCTGACCATCAACACGACACCCTGGACCACCAACACTCTTCCCTGGACCACCAACACGACACCCTGGACCACCAACACTCTTCCCTGACCACCAACACAACACCCTGGACCACCAACACTCTTCCCTGACCACTAACACGACACCTTGGACCACCAACACTCTTCCCTGGACCACCAACACAACACTCTGGACCACCAACACTCTTCCCTGGACCACCAAGACTCTTCCCTGGACCACCAAGACTCTTCCCTGGACCACCAAGACTCTTCCCTGGACCACCAAGACTCTTCTCTGAACCACCAACACAACACCCTGGACCACCAACACAACACTCTGGACCACCAACACTCTTCCCTGGACCACCAACACTCTTCCCTGGACCACCAACACTCTTCCCTGGACCACCAAGACTCTACCCTGGACCACCAACACAACACTCTGGACCACCAAGACTCTTCCCTGGACCACCAACACTCTTCCCTGGACCACCAACACTCTTCCCTGGACCACCAACACATCACCCTGGACCACCAACACAACACTCTGGACCACCAAGACTCTTCCCTGGACCACCAACACTCTTCCCTGGACCACCAACACTCTTCCCTGGACCACCAACACAACACCCAGGACAACACACACAAACACATACATCACCCAAGGCTACCGAACACAATCAACATACAGCTACTCATATGCCACCCACAGACCCCCAATACTCTCCCTCACACACACACACACACACACACTCACACACACACACACACACACACACACACACCCCTGGACACCCATACATTGGCTTTCACTGGACAAAGGGACGCCGTGGAAAAATTATGGGCAGAATTATTGGACATCGAACAAAAACAAATTTCCACATTAGTATTCGAATGGTCAGTGGAGGAAGGCTGCCAGTTCCACGAGTGTTCTCTCTCTCTCTCTCTCTCTCTCTCTCTCTCTCTCTCTCTCTCTCTCTCTCTCTCTCTCTCTCTCTTCTCTCTCTCTCTCTCTCTCTCTCTCTCTCTCTCTCTCTCTCTCTCTCTCTCTCTCTCTCTCTCTCTCTCTCTCTCTCTCTCTCTCTCTCTCTCTCTCTCTCTCTCTCTCTCTCTCTCTCTCTCTCTCTCTCTCTCTCTCTCTCTCTCTCTCTCTCTCTCTCTCTCTCTCTCTCTCTCTCTCTCTCTCTCTCTCTCTCCTCTCTCTCTCTCTCTCTCTCTCTCTCTCTCTCTCTCCTCTCTCTCTCTCTCTCTCTCTCTCTCTCTCTCCAATAACTCATTTAAAATTAAGTCCTTTCTAAAGAAATTCCTTATACATTTAAAGATATATTTTTTCATTACTGTTAACGTAAAAAATTTTAATTTTCCATCAAGAGAATCTTAGAAAACTTACCTAACCTTATTATAACAAGCGCAATTTAATTTAGCCTAATCCAACTAAATATATTTTAAATAAGTTTACAATAATTTAATAATAAACAAACGCAATAAAATATATTTTTTAATTAGGTTTAGAATGATTTTTACGAAATTATTGCATACACAAATTTTCGCTTGCCCTATTCAGCAAGAATAGAGTTGCTATTTAAGCCAAAATCGCACGTTTTACCTATTCGGCACGGCATATATATATATATATATATATATATATATATATATATATATATATATATATATATATATATATATATATATATAAATATATATATATGCTAGAATTCGCAAGAGCAGGCGAAATATTCACAAACACTGATCAGTGTTTGTGAATATTTCGTCTGCTCTTGCGAATTCCTAGCATTGTAAAAATCTCTAGTTGTGTCGATGCATGCAGGGGATGAGATGAAAGCTGGCTGCCTTGGATCAACGTCTAGCGTGAGCTGGATGCCAAGGTATTGGACCAGTGTGGTACGGTCGGTAAAGCACTGCGTACCTTGTCATGAGAAACCATACCACGGGTGGGGTTCGAACCCGCGGTCAGAGAGTCTCAAAACTCTAGACCGTCGGGTTCGAACCCCACCCGTGGTATGGTTTGTTTGCAATCGTGTCATTACGATTTCGTGAGTCTTGTCATGAGGTTCGTAGGTTCGAGTGCCGCCATTGTGGCGGCACAGGTGTAGTCCCAAGCAATCTGCTTACTATCCTTCCAGGGTAGCATAGTGGCTCCATCAGGACGCTTTTGACTTCCATCAGACCTGTGTACTTGGGGTTCCCGTTGGGCTGTGCAACGGGCTGTGGCGAGGCTTCTCTTTATGATGTCGTTGACCTCCTCATGTCTAGCATACTTCCCTTCTGATGTGTGACACACGAGACCATGAAGTTCGAATTGATCAGCCGTCGCCCTGCCGCAAATACACCTATGTTCGGTGAGTATGGGGGCGGCTAGGCGAAGAGCAACACCAATCCGAACGGCCTGTGGGTCGAGTGCCCATGGAGGAATTGGGAATGACTAGAAGAAAATCTGAATGTGGTGCCTTCACTGCTAGGAGACGAGCTTTGTCCTTTCCTGAAGCGTTGGTGAGCATTGTGTTGGCAATTTTTTTCGTGATCGGTTTGTCCCAGTGAGACTGTTTGTGCTCTTTGGGAGGAGCTGGTCTACTAGAGGAATCTGCAAGGGTGTCCCACCGCACGGCTGCTTCAATGAATCTGGGGTCTTGAGCTCCCACAACACCTCTCAAGCGTTCGGGGACAGAATTCTTGACTAATCCACTGGAAGCCAAACACGACGACAGAAATGCAGGTAAAGCTACCTGCGTTGCTTTGCGCACCCCTATACCTCCCAGTCGCACTGGGAGGGTTGCCTGCTCCCATTGCCGATCCTTTAGTGACAGATTCAGTGCCTTCTTAAAGGTTGATCTCAGGTGTGCGTCATACTTGTCAAGTGTTAGGTTGTCAAAAGAGGGTGCGCACCTCTAGAAGTAAGTGAGTCTTTATTATTATTTTATTATTAACACATCGGCCGATTCCCACCAACGCTGGGTGGCCCGAAAAAGAAAAAACTTTCGTCATCATTCACTCCATCACTGTCTTGCCAGAGGGGTGCTTTACACTACAGTTATAAAACTGCAACATTAACACCCCTCCTTCAGAGTGCAGTCACTGTATTTCCCATCTCTAGGACTCAAGTCCGGCCTGCCGGTTTCCCTGAATCCCTTCATAAATGTTACCTTGCTCACACTCCAACAGCACGTCAAGTATTAAAAACCATTTGTTTCCATTCACTCCTATCAAATACGCACACGCATGCTTGCTGGAAGTCCAAGCCCCTCGCACACAAAACCTCTTTTACCCCCTCCCTCCAACCTTTCCTAGGCCGACCCCTACCCCGCCTTCCCTCCACTACAGATTTATACACACTCGAGGTCATTCTGTTTCGTTCCATTATCTCTACATGTCCGAACCACCTCAACAACCCCTCCTCAGCCCTCTGGATAATAGTTTTGGTAATCCCGCACCTCCTCCTAATTTCCAAACTCCGAATTCTCTGTATTATATTCACACCACGCATTGACCTCAGACATGACATCTCCACTGCCTCCAGCCTTCTCCTCGTTGCGACATTCATCACCCATGCTTCACACCCATATAAGAGTGTTGGTATAACTATACTCTCATACATTCCCCTCTTAACTTCCATGGACAAAGTTCTTTGTCTCAATAGACTCCGAAGTGCACCACTCACCCTTTTCCCCTCATCAATTCTATGATTCACCTCATCCTTCATAGACCCATCTGCTGACATATCCACTCCCAAATATCTGAATACATTCACCTCTTCCATACTCCCTCCAATCTGATATCCAATCTTTCGTCACCTAATCTTTTTGTTATCCTCATCACCTTACTCTTTCCTATATTCAGTTTCAATTTTCTTCTTTTACATACCCTACCAAATTCATAGTAAAACACCTTGTGAGGAGATACAGGGCATCATGGGCATCAAGATCGCTTATTCTCTTCTTCATTCTCTTCAGGTCATTCACTTTGTCTTTGAGGACCGTGTCGATGGCCTGGTGACCCAGCGGTGCTCCCAGGAGGGTACTGTTGGATGGAGTGGTAGTGGAGTGCCATCATCCAGGTACCAGATGTTGAGCTCGCTGCGTAGGCTGGAAGTTATATACGTATATATATATATATATATATATATATATATATATATATATATATATATATATATATATATATATATATATATATATATATATATATATATATATAAATAAAAGCAGCATTTTATAGCAGTCTTTGAATCCGTATCTGTTTATTTTACGGGATACCAACTTGGCCTGGACTCCGTGAAAACTTAAAATCTTTAAGCCGCGTAAGGAGACAAGGTAACCACTCATGGATCTTTTGCACCACAAGGTGGACAGAGGTATATTGGGACAAACAAGCAGAGGACATTACAAATCTGTGAATACACTGAATCGAGAGTCAACTAAACCACCAGTCAAGTTGTAGATTCTGCTGCAGCTGTGAGTTACAGTCGTATTTCAGGTCCACTGTTTTCTTCCAAGGCATCTGACTCAAATATTTGGTCTGTAAGAATAGTAGAAGATATACGTAGTAGTTTAGTGTAGCTGAGTTTGGGAGAACTTTTTAACCTGATCATTATGACATTGGTTACCATCAGAAGTTTTGTCTACAGAGCCATTTGTGTAGTTATGCTCAGATTGTTTCTTTATCACATGTATGGGCTCAACTAATTTCGTCTGAAAGACGTGTCAAGGAACAAGTTCCAGGACCATCACTCTCACTGGGATTAATGACGGAATGCCATTAATCGCATTTATAGCTTTGTTATAACTTTCAATTTTTTTTGTTCACTATTAAGATTTTTCCTGGCGAGACCTCTCGTAACATTGAGTCTTATATTAAGATGTTGGACGGCACTGTTCTCTTACTTTCTGTTGAGCCAGCCACTTTACTGTCGATAATGGGCACTTACTATTTGACAGTATATTAATTCATAAGTGCATTCCTTTATTTGCGATAACAGAAGTCTTGCTGACTGTAAATTTGTTTAAAAGATCTAAATTTAATGGCTTCCAGCATTGTTTTATGAACTGCTAGAAACAGCAGTGAGATTCTTGTGCCAGTGAGTGAGAAACGTACAGCAAAACCCCAGTTCACTGTACCTCAGTGCAGGTCACTGGAATAGTGCCATGGGCAGCATAAGTTATGTACCTTAAGCTGCGTATGACTTAAATTTACGTCAACTAGGAAAGTGCTGTTGACATAAATTTATGCCAGTATTCTAGGACCTGCAAAATGGTCCTGATTGGCCTAGTTAAGATTACATCAGAGAAAACAAATCCGTCCCATTGGTTGTGTCCAGTACAAACCAAAACTGCATTGAGTGCATTGCATTGTGGGAACCAGTAAATACCATTTACATTTGTTTACGTATTTAGTGTTTACATTTGTTTAGTGTGTTGAACAATAAATACAAGTCATATATGATAGCGAAACATAGATTTAGGTTTAAAACATATAATCCATAAACAAAATAATTAGAAAAAATGGAAAAAAAAGAAACAGCCATTTCTTCATGAGAGAAGCAATCATGATGCCTCGAAATATTCACCTGTCACCTTAAAAAAATCATATCTTCCTAAGAAATAATCAGATTTAACTCATTTTTGTCTTATTATCTTCTGAAATAAGGGAGAATTTTGAGGAAAAGATCATTTTTTTTAAATTTCCAGCAGAGAGCGTTAATTTTAAATCTTTTAGCAGTTTAAAGGTTAATTTTAAATCCTCCAACAGTTTAAAGGTTAATTTTAAATCCTCCAACAGTTTAAAGGTTAATTTTAAATCCTCCAACAATTTAAAGGTTAATTTTAAATCCTCCAGCAGTTTAAATGTTAATTTTAAATCCTCCAGCAGTTTAAATGTTAATTTTAAATCCTCCAGCAGTTTAAATGTTAATTTTAAATCCTCCAGCAGTTTGAAGGTTAATTTTAAATCCTCCAGCAGTTTAAAGGTTAATTTTAAATCCTCCAGCAGTTTAAAGGTTAATTTTAAATCCTCCAGCAGTTTAAAGGTTAATGAAGTTAAATATTGACCTTAAAAAACTGAGACTCATCACATGAGACAACACAAGTCACATGGAAACTAATTTCCAAATTGCTTCAATAAAAATGGTAAATTAAAACGTACACAGCCCAAACCTAATTCTAACCTTCCATAAAGAATTAGGAGCATTGAAGCTAAAATGATGAGACATTAATTATTTTAGGGGGATTAATATCCTAAAATACACAAGTACATTATAAATGAAGGTCGTCAGAAGTTGCATTATCAAGTTGTGAGCGTTGATGGGTTGAAGGTCACTGGAGGCGACATCAAGAAATTACACTGGTCAACAAATTGTGAACAGTTATGACTCACGAAATCGTAATGACACGATTGCAAACAAACCATACCACGGGTGGGGTTCGAAGCCGCGGTCAGAGAGTCTCAAAACTCCAGACCGACGCGTTAGCCGCTGGGCCAGCTAGCTACAATAAGATTCATCGAACTATGTATATTTCTACACCATAGAATTGCATTTGTGGACACAGTGGTGCCTACGCTAACGCGACGGTCTGGAGTTTTGAGACTCTCTGACCGAGGGTTCGAACCCCACCCGTGGTATGGTTTGTGAACAGTTATGTGGTTCTCAGAAAATACAAGGTATTTTACTCTATGGTTTTGGGAGTACTGAAGACGAATATGACAAAAATGACAAATTGCCTAAACTAAATTGTATGTTTTTTTTTTATACAATAATGCATTATGGCTACAGGAAACAGTATATATGATTTAAACAATTACGCACTAAGAGTTGGAATCAAGAACCATTCCTCTCTACAGTTTATTTATTCCACTTCCGTTCCAGAAGGGCACACAGAACAGTCACCGTCCTGACTCCATTTCTTAAAAAAAAAAAAAAAATAGGTAATTTACAGTTTTCATCATTATTCCGTATTCAGTGGCCAATATTAGTCAAGAATGAAAACCTTTAATTGCGAAGTATATTTGCGAAGCGTTTTCCCATGAAAAGCAGCATTTCAATTTGTTTCAAACTGAGTGCTGTCCGGGGTTCAATCCTCGGCACGGGTGGAAACGTTGGGCATGTTTCCTTACACCTGTTGTCCCTGTTCACCTAGCAGTAAGTAGGTACCTGGGTGTTAGTTGACTGGGTAGGTGGCATCCAGGGGGACAAGACTCTTAAGACCATAGAGGTAATAAGACAAGACTTTCCTTGATGACGTACTGACTTTCTTGGGTTATCCTGGGAGGCTAACCCTCCAGGTTAAAAATCTGAAAAAAACTTTATCTTGCACAGACCAAAATAAGACCAAAGTTTTCTCATAATAAAAGAGACAAGCGTTTTAAAGAAGCGCGTAAGTAGGTAAATACGTAAGTTATATTTAACTTTTATGAACATAACATACAGCCTGGTCCAGGGGCCCCGGCTGTGTATCTTTAAAGGGGCCCCATAGCCATAGACGTTTGATTTTGATTTTTTCATTTGATTTGTTTTGGTAATTTCAACTATTTTTAGTTTATTTAGAAATATATTTATGTAATATTCACTTTGTGAATTTTACATAAATTTTACATAATTTTACATATTAAATTCACAAAATGGGCTCAGCCCGTACGGGGTCACAAAGCGACAAAAAACAAATGTGGAGCTGTCGGCTAAGAAGGAAAGGTAAGTTTAACGTAGTAAATCAGTTTCAAAGTCAGGGATTATTGACAATAGAGCGAGAAAAGTAAGAGCGCTAAGGCACTGAAAAACAGAATAAAAATTAATCTCACGTGCTCCTGGAAAAAAGGGTTTAATTAAACAATAGGTGTTCTGTTAAACAATAGGTGTTCTGTTAAACAATAGGTGTTCTGTTAAACAATAGGTGTTCTGTTAAACAATAGGTGTTCTGTTAAACAATAGGTGTTCTGATAAACAATAGGTGTTCTGTTAAACAATAGGTGTTCTGTTAACGAAAATTGAGAGGTTGCGCAAGTGTGAGGTTCCTCTCCACGTGACTACTGTGTCAGTCTAGCACAGCCAGTACTCAGTCGTGAGTCACATGTTAGTCTAGCACAGCCAGTACTCAGTCGGGAGTCACATGTCAGTCTAGCACAGCCAGTACTCAGTCGTGAGTCACATGTCAGTCTAGCACAGCCAGTACTCAGTCGTGAGTCACATGTCAGTCTAGCACAGCCAGTACTCAGTCGTGAGTCACATGTCAGTCTAGCACAGCCAGTACTCAGTCGTGAGTCACATGTCAGTCTAGCACAGCCAGTACTCAGTCGTGAGTCACATGTCAGTCTAGCACAGCCAGTACTCAGTCGTGAGTCACATGTCAGTCTAGCAAAGCCAGTACTCAGTCGTGAGTCACATGTCAGTCTAGCACAGCCAGTACTCAGTCGTGAGTTACATGTCAGTCTAGCACAGCCAGTACTCAGTCGTGAGTCACATGTTAGTCTAGCACAGCCAGTACTCAGTCGTGAGTCACATGTCAGTCTAGCACAGCCAGTACTCAGTCGTGAGTCACATGTCAGTCTAGCACAGCCAGTACTCAGTCGTGAGTCACATGTCAGTCTAGCACAGCCAGTACTCAGTCGTGAGTCACATGTCAGTCTAGCACAGCCAGTACTCAGTCGTGAGTCACAAGTCAGTCTAGTACAGCCAGTACTCATTCGTGAGTCACAAGTTAGTCTAACACAGCCAGTACTCAGTCGTGAGTCACATGTCAGTCTAGCACAGCCAGTACTCAGTCGTGAGTCACATGTCAGTCTAGCACAGCCAGTACTCAGTCGTGAGTCACATGTCAGTCTAGCACAGCCAGTACTCAGTCGTGAGTCACATGTCAGTCTAGCACAGCCAGTACTCAGTCGTGAGTCACATGTCAGTCTAGCACAGTCACATGTCAGTCTAGCACAGCCAGTACTCAGTCGTGAGTCACATGTCAGTCTAGTACAGTCACATGTCAGTCTAGCACAGCCAGTACTCAGTCGTGAGTCACATGTCAGTCTAGCACAGCCAGTACTCAGTCGTGAGTCACATGTCAGTCTAGCACAGTCACATGTCAGTCTAGCACAGCCAGTACTCAGTCGTGAGTCACATGTCAGTCAAGCACAGCCAGTACTCAGTCGTGAGTCACATGTCAGTCTAGTACAGCCACTACTCAGTCGTGAGTCACATGTCAGTCAAGCACAGACAGTACTCAGTCGTGAGTCACGTGTCAGTCTAGCACAGCCAGTACTCAGTCGTAAGTCACATGTCAGTCTAGCACAGCCAGTACTCAGTCGTGAGTCACATGTCAGTCAAGCACAGACAGTACTCAGTCGTGAGTCACGTGTCAGTCTAGCACAGCCAGTACTCAGTCGTAAGTCACATGTCAGTCAAGCACAGACAGTACTCAGTCGTGAGTCACGTGTCAGTCTAGCACAGACAGTACTCAGTCGTGAGTCACGTGTCAGTCTAGTACAGCCAGTACTCAGTCGTGAGTCACATGTCAGTCTAGCACAGCCAGTACTCAGTCGTGAGTCACATGTCAGTCTAGCACAGCCAGTACTCAGTCGTGAGTCACGTGTCAGTCTAGTACAGCCAGTACTCAGTCGTGAGTCACATGTCAGTCTAGCACAGCCAGTACTCAGTCGTGAGTCGCATGTCAGTCTAGTACAGCCAGTACTCAGTCGTGAGTCACATGTCAGTCTAGTACAGCCAGTACTCAGTCGTAAGTCACATGTCAGTCTAGCACAGACAGTACTCAGTCGTGAGTCACATGTCAGTCTAGCACAGCCAGTACTCAGTCGTGAGTCACATGTCAGTCAAGCACAGCCAGTACTCAGTCGTGAGTCACGTGTCAGTCTAGTACAGCCAGTACTCAGTCGGGAGTCACATGTCAGTCTAGCACAGCCAGTACTCAGTCGTGAGTCGCATGTCAGTCTAGTACAGCCAGTACTCAGTCGTGAGTCACATGTCAGTCTAGTACAGCCAGTACTCAGTCGTAAGTCACATGTCAGTCTAGCACAGCCAGTACTCAGTCGTGAGTCACATGTCAGTCAAGCACAGCCAGTACTCAGTCGTGAGTCACATGTCAGTCTAGCACAGCCAGTACTCAGTCGTGAGTCACATGTCAGTCTAGCAAAGCAAGTACTCAGTCGTGAGTCACATGTCAGTCTAGCACAGCCAGTACTCAGTCGTGAGTCACATGTCAGTCTAGCACAGCTAGTACTCTGCCGTGAGTCGCATGTCAGTCAAGCACAGCCAGTTCTCAGTCGTGAGTCACATGTCAGTCTAGCAAAGCCAGTACTCAGTCGTGAGTCACATGTCAGTCTAGCACAGCCAGTACTCAGTCGTGAGTCACATGTCAGTCTAGCAAAGCCAGTACTCAGTCGTGAGTCACATGTCAGTCTAGCAAAGCCAGTACTCAGTCGTGAGTCACATGTCAGTCTAGCACAGCCAGTACTCAGTCGTGAGTCACATGTCAGTCTAGCAAAGCCAGTACTCAGTCGTGAGTCACATGTTAGTCTAGCACAGCCAGTACTCAGTCGTGAGTCACATGTCAGTCTAGCACAGCCAGTACTCAGTCGTGAGTCACATGTCAGTCTAGCACAGCCAGTACTCAGTCGTGAGTCACATGTCAGTCTAGCACAGCCAGTACTCAGTCGTGAGTCATGCAGTTCCCATTACATTCTACAGTAAAAAATGGAGGCCAAGAAATTTAACAGAGTGGCAAACAGAGTTAGGGAAACTATACAGGAAGAGAACAAAACGGGGAATAACAGGGCGCTGAGTAAACAGAGTTCAATTTAGTTACTGAGAATTTGATGCCACGTGATGTAACCCATCGCTGTGCACAGTAAACTGTACACTGTCGAGGTGTACACACTTGTTGGATATTTGTGCCAGCACAAACTATGTCGAAATCATCCACATATAATTTTTTTTATTATTTACACATAGGCCGTTTCCCACCAAGGCAGGGTGGCCCGACAAAGAAAAACTTTCATCATTCATTCCATCACTGTCTTGCCAGAGGTGTGCTTACACTACAGTTATTAAACTGCAACATTAACACGCCTCCTTCAGAGTGCCGGCACTGTACTTCCCATCTCCAGGAATCAAGTCCGGCCTGCCGGTTTCCCTGAAACCCTTCATAAATGTTACCTTGCTTACACTCCAACAGCACGTCAAGTCCTAAAAACCATTTGTCTCCATTCGCTCCTATCTAACACGCTCACGCACGCTTGCTAGAAGTCCAAGCCCCTCACTCACAAAACCTCCTTTACCCCCACCCTCCAACCTTTTCTAGGCCCACCCCTACCCCGCCTTCCCTCCACTACAGATTTATACACTCTCGAAGTCATTCTAGTTTTTCCAACCTCTCTATATGTCCAAACCATCTCAACAACCCCTCCTCAGCTCTCTGGATAATAGTTTTGGTAGTCCCACACCTCCTCCTAATCTCCAAACTACGGATTCTCTGCATTATATTCACACCACACATTGCCCTCAGACATGACATCTCCACTGCCTCCAGCCTTCTCTTTGTTGCAGCATTCACAACCCATGTCTCACACCCTTACAAGAGTGTTTGTATAACTATACTCTCATACATTTCCCTATTTGCTTTCATGGATAAAGTTCTCTGTCTCCACAAGCTCCTCAGTGCACCACTCACCTTTTTCCCCTCGTTAATTCTATTATTCACCTCATCCTTCATATACCCATCTGCTGACACATCCACTCCCAAATATCTGAACACATTCACCTCCTCCATACTCTCTCCCTCCAATCTGATATCCAATCTTCCGTTATCTATTTTTTTTGTTATCCTCATCACCTTACTCTTTCCTATATTCACTTTTAATTTCCTTCTTTTACATACCCTACTAAACTCATCCACCAACCTCTGCAACTTCTCTTCAGAATCCCCCAAAAGCACAGTGTCATCAGCAAAGAGCAACTGTGACAACTCCCACTTTGTGTTAGATTCTTTATCTTTTAACCCCACACCTCTTGCCAACACCCGAGCATTCACTTCTCTTACAACTCCATCTATAAATATATTGAACAACCATGGTGACATCACACATCCCTGTTTAAGGCCTACTTTTACTGGGAAATAATCTCCCTCTCGCCTACATACTCTAACCTGAGCCTCACTATCCTCGTAAAAACTTTTCACCACTTTCAATAACCTACCTCCTATTCCATACATTTGCAACATCTTCCACATTGCCTCCCTAACCACCCTATCATATGCCTTTTCCAAATCCATAAATGCCACAAACATCTCTTTACCCTTATCTAAATACTGTTCACCTATATGTTTCACTGCAAACACTTGGTCTACACACCCCTACCCTTCCTAAAACCTCCTTGTTCATCTGCTATCCTGCTCTCCGTCTTACTCTTAATTCTTTCAATAATAACTCTACCATACACTTTACATGTATACTCAACAGACTTATTCCCCTATAATTTTTACAATCTCTTTTGTCCACATATAAACTGGTCCAAATTCCCTGAGGTATTACTTAAGCTACAGTGCTAAATGCTAATGAAAAATTGTGCTACGACCCCATCCTTATGAAACGTATTCTGCTTAAACAGAACCTTAAGAGAAGTTGTTATTGATCTAGACACTAAAGTGTTGATCTGTTATGAAGAATTTAAGTAGAAGTTGGCTTCTTAGGACTCAAAAATGAACCTAAGATAAGATATAACTCCATATTGTATCGTATTCCTTTTACAAGTCAAACAAAACTGCCGCCAAAGGTATTGTGAAAGTACTTATCGAGTCAAAGGATTAATAATAGAACGTCTCCTACTGTATGTGAACTGATGTGGGGACATACGGTTGTGTCTGTAACTAACACTATTATCCTATTAACCATACGTTCCATTAATTTATAAATGAATCTTGTAAGAATTATGGGTTGGTAATGGGAGGAATCGCGGTCTGACGAACCAGATTTTCGAAAAGGATGGACCGTAACAGACTTCCACTGAATGGGTACCACTCCTGCGGACCAAACACGAGTGAAGGAAGATAAGAGGTCTAATACTGAAGAGTGTAAATACTGAAGCATGACAACATGTACTTAAGAACATGTAGGCAGACAACAGCGCCGATGCAAGCTCAAGAGAGGTAACTGGATTATATCGTTCATCTACTTAAGCGAAGAAGTTTAAATTAGCAGATTCCCGAGGGAATTTAGACTATAGGAAATCAGGAGAAGTATAACTCACTGGAAACTCTGGTAAACTAGCTTCCTATTATGTCTGTGACTTCAGATAAATCCGTCAATGCCACACTAGCATTATTATCAAGGACTAGAGTATTTTCTTGCAAGCTTTCCCATTTTTCCCCCATACTGCACTCTTGGGTAAACACCAGTAGTTCTCTCCCAGGATGATACGGGATGCTGATGGTCACAAACCCCGGGTAGTTAAAGAGACTGACTACCCGTTACTAATATAATTATTTATATACAAAATACATATTCCTCACATTCATCAATGGAGGAGGTATATGTGGGGAGAGAAAGTAGAGAAGCATATTGTATAAAGATGTTCTATTTGCACGTCCGAACAGCAACCAAGAGCGACCGTTAAGGACAAGTATACAAGAATGGTATACAATACCGACAGGATGAAATCTTGATTCTGAGGACCTGTACATAACCTCCACGGCTACGACAACTACTACTACAACTAACCCATCTCTTTGGGTATGACCTACTTCCACTGGGAAATCCCGCCTACCAGTGACTATGCCCTCATCTACTACACGTCTTTTTCCACCTGACGTTAGTATATAAGCGCCAGCCTCCTTGCCTCTGCTCCACAAACTCCACGACTTCGGTGATGTTCACACCAACTCCAAGGCCGAGGGACTGATAACCTCAACTTTTGTATATAGTTCTACTGTGTTCAAACAATGTCCTAGAATTTGTATTGATAAAGCCACTGGATGGCGAAACGTTTAAAATAAAGACACCCAGATGTTGCACATGTGTCTTAATTTCATCAAGGACAAGTGTAGGAATGAGAAGCGAGAATAATGAAAAAAGTGGTCTCTATAGCGTCCTTGAAACCATTACATAAAAGAGTTCGAGTACTTAAGTACTCGAGTACTTAAGTACTCGAACACTTTTATGTACTTGTTTCAAGGACGCTATAGAGACCATTTTTTTCATTATTCTCGCTTCTCATTCCTACACTTGTCCTTAACGGTCGCTCTTGGTGGCTGTTCGGACGTGCAAATAGGTAAAGAGATAAGTAAAAACTTCAAGACATTACTACGAGTCACAGCAGGATCCACCGCAAAGGAAATTGTGACAATTAAAAATCTTCCTGAAACAAGTATTAATTCATGCAGAGATAAAAAGAGGTATTGTAGGATGCTTGAGGATAAGGAGTGAGAACAGTACAGGAGCAGATTGTATACCACTGATCTAAATAAACACGAACTTCAGTATACTGGAGCGGAGTTTGAATAAACAATCTATCAGTGCGCACTGAAAGTACACTTTAATTATAGTAAGCATCGAGTTAAGAATGAATAGATTGTAAAAAAGACTATGCAAAATACTAGAAAGTCAGGAACCTGGCAAAGTTTACTTTCTTAGAAACAAACGTAAACAGGACAGAACTGAAAGACTTTCTCCGTATCCTATAATATTCTATTGAAAAACAGGCATTGTTTAAAAGTAAACCCAGTAAAAATTATGTAAAGGAGTGATCGATGAGGTCAGGCATTGGTGGTAGTGAATAAAAGATCACTATGAACATAAGTTGTGTGAATTGCAACACAGAATTAGCTGGCTGCGAGGAGGCAGAGTAGAATTTGAAGTAGTAATAATCGACATTTTTTTTTTTACATAAGACTTTGTTTGTTTAAGGCGGCGGTGAGTGTTCTAGCTCTTTACTGCGTTTGAGATTAACTAGTCCATTATCAGAGTGCATAGAGGAATCAGAATCTATAAAGCAATGTGTGTCATGTATACAGTGGTACCTCTACTAACGAGCTTAATTCGTTCCAGACGGCTATTCAAGTGCCGATACCGAAGGAATTTATTCCCATAAGAAATAATGAAAATTAGATTAATCCATTTCAGACCCCCAAAAAAACACTTACAAAAGCACGTACAAAAATACACTTACATAATTGTTCGAGTTGCGAGCTGCTCGTAAGTAGAGGTACCACTGTATAAGAAATTATTTCTATCGTTGCCTCATCTGTAAAGGAGGAAACGGTGATGTAGATGGATCACGATCGAGGTGGAATATTAAGGCTTATAACAGAGGACTATAAGGGACTCGTACTGTCAGCGCATTCATTGTTGAAGTCTGTGGAGGACTCTTGAGTGTTCATTAGAAAGAGAGGACGGAAGAACTGAACAAATTTCTAAAGCAGTATAAGAGAAATGTTTAGGACGGATGCCCTGAGAAAAAGAGAAAGTGAAGTAGTGAGGTGTGGAAGAACTGAAGGAGAGTCTAGAGTGGAAGTGGATGCTTTATGTGAACCTTCGCCTCTATTACGAGCAAAGTTTGTGTGGGATGTTTGGCGTATGAAACTGAAATAGAAATTTCAGAAAAATTTCTTGTTCATATTTCCTCTTATCTCCATGAGAGAGTGGAACAGAATTCTTCCTCCGTAAGCCATGCGTGTCGTAAGAGTCGACTAAAATGCCGGGAGCAAGGGGCTAGTAACCCCTTCTCCCTAAAGTCAGTACCTGACCAGCCGTGCTGTGGTTAGTACGTTGGTTTACGTGCGGCCAACAGTAACAGCCTGGGTGATCAGGCCCTGATCCACAGTGTTTCAGATCTATTGTATGCATAAGTGAGGGAGAGGTTCCTGTGTAGCTAAGGGGGTTAAGATCTTTCTATTTTTTTTTTACCACACTGTCTCCCACCGAGGTAGTGTGACCTCGATAAAAAGAAGAAGAAACGTTTTTACCATCACTCACTCATTCACCGTCTTGCCAGACACGTGCTGACATTACAACTTAGATGCCCCTCCATACTGCAATATACCCACCCCTCCTTCAGAGTGCAGACACTGTAATTACCACCTCCAAAACTCAAGTCCGGGTAACCGGTTTCCCTGAATCCCCTCACACTCCAACAGCACGTCACGTCATAAAGACAATTTTTTTCCAATATTCAGCTGAGTGGAAAATAATGATGATATTAAGAAAATCATCATGAAGTTCATGAATCACATGACAACTTTAAGGCAAAATGGAAAGACAGCTCAATTATGGTTGCAACACTTTGATCATTGAGGCAGAGTGCATGGGACACTAACCTTCATCTAGACTGCTAGAGCACAGTATGTAAACAGGTGTGTCAAATAGCTGGAGCATGGGCGTGGCCTAGTGGCGTGGCATGGTGGCGTGGCATGGTGGCGTGGCATGGTGGCGTGGCATGGTGGCGTGGCATGGTGGCGTGGTATGGTGGCGTGGCATGGTGGCGTGGCATGGTGGCGTGGCATGGGCGTGGCCTGAAAATATATGAGGTGCAGATGATATGGCCAATTAATCTGAGATATGATATTAAAAGATAAAATTTCCCAAAATCACTATAACATTCGAAAGATGACTTTCTTGATTGTCTAGGCGTGAAGACACAATATCGCTTACACATACAGTGATTGTTCAAAGGTGACGAACTACATCATCTACTTTGATTTTTTTGGTTTCTCCACTAATAGAAATTAATGCAGAATAATTGAAGGTAATGCATAATTTTTGTTTTGTCATACAGTTCGTGTCGTGGCTTCCACAATACCTTAGAAAAGATGGGGGGTTGTGAAACCTTTCCTGACACCCCCACAAGTGGCGGAGTTGTGGATAGTGTTAAGTATTAAAAACCTTCATCTTTGTTTAGTCTTCAGTTTAAGATCTTTTAACTAATTTTTTCACTTTCCTTGGAAAGTTCTACTTCCATTTTTCAAGTGTCCACAATCTCGTTTGAAGATTGAATAAAATGTAATTTAAATATTTCCTGATTTATCACATTCTCTGCATTATGCATTTTATTCCACCCACTGAGTTGAATGTTCCTTTGTCCTAATAATTTTCGAAGATTTTACAGATGACTCAAACAGGGCGACATTATTATAAACTGAGGAAAATCCGAAATTTAAATTGTTTTGACAATGGTTTTTGATGCAACTTTAGGAAATAAATTAGCGGAGAGGCCAAGCAATATGGAAGATTGATATTATCAAGGTCTGGTTGCAGCAGCAATTATGATATATGAGATTGATTTTCCTTGTGTCTTTACATTTTCTTTCTAAGACTCAGTTTTTGAGAGTGTGCCCAAAAAGGCACTTAGTGCCTCAGGAGCCACATCCTTGGCATCTTTCTAAAGTGTATAACATGTGTGTGATCTGCAGTGTTGTAAGCAGTTGTTCTTTCAAACTATAGTTACTGCAACTTGAGCGATTCTTAAGCGCTAATCTTTCTTATCTTTCTCTCTATGTACCAGCTGTTAATTAGTTACAGTTCAGAACCACGGAAACAAACAACTGTTGGCCTCGTTTTCCTCTATGTTAACAAGACTCAATCTTCATGTGTTAAGTAAGTTTGCTTTCAGCTCTTTATCAGTTACTGAGGAATCATCTGGTAAATCTTCTACAGATTTTCTTCATTAAGTTGTGTAGAGAAAAATGGCATCCCTCAGAATCATCAGTGAACAAGAACAGTGATTCGAATGCAGAAGCAATGTGTTGATCCTGTGGTCGCCCTCGTCTTAAAGTTGATGATGGGTGGCAAGATAATACATGTCTGCAACAAGACTCGTCTCGTCACTGTCTCACCCGACTCATAATTTCTTTACTTGGCATCTCTCCAGTATTGTCTCTCCATATACACAACTTCACGTGTTTTTTTTTCTCTGTTGCAATGTCACATTTTTCACCAATAAACACAGTTCTTCTTTAAATCGAATCGTTCTTCTGACGTGAAAGAACAGGCTTTTTGTTCTAGGTTTTTTGCTTTCTTTTCTATAAATCTCGGGCAACATTTTTTCGCCTTAATATATTCACGTCTGCGACCTGCTTGAGCTTCACTGGTGTCCATCTTTAAAAACTCAAAATTACCGTCTTTTCGGATTTCACTCGCACATCTCAACCTGTGGACACCATCTTTGACAATCACAGTTTCTCCCTTAAATATTTCATTTTTGCAATATTAAGAATTACTTGTTGACGTCATCTTTAAAATCTAAAGTTACGTTGATCTCCTAAATTTTTCACTGACCTCCCCTTGAAAAAAATCATAAAATTTTGAGACAATGAATAAAAAATATTTTTTTATTAATCCGGATAGAGAATTTACGGCTTTACAACTTCATCGCTATACATATTTTAACTAAAATACTTGTCGTTTGTGAGATGTAGCAGCAACCCGGTCAGGGTTACGCAAAACCTATAGCACATACGGCAAACATGCATAGAAGCAATCTTGTTCAGAATTTATTTTCCAATTTTTTTTGTACTATAAACTTTTATCGTCAGATTCACCGTTTTCAAATACCCGCGAGAAACTAGCAAAAACATCGCCACTCCGAAGGGAAAGTGGTTGGCGCAGTCACACGGAGGGGAACTGTTTTGATCTATTTTTTTATGGACAACATGAGTATATGTGAAAAATGTCATCTTTGTATCCATTGTTTCGCTCTTTCCTGTTTTTCAGGCCATTTTGACTGGACTAAATGTAGAGATGACGTCTTTGTTCTCTCCCCACATGACTCTAGGTTAGGTAAGGTTGGTCAGGAAATCAGGACGAGTGTTTCCTGACGCGGGTCTTAGTCAGATGACCCGCCGTTGGGGCTTGTGGTCATCTGACCGAGGCCTTCCGCTGGCTTACCGGTCCACCTCTTTAAAAAGTATGGTCAGTTATAACCATTTCTTGGTTACATGACTCTAGTTCCACTCTTTACTTGATGCCCCTAATATTCTTGTTACCTCCATCAAGTTCAAAGATAAGTGGGAATCTTAACTCTTTGCTTCCTTTTTTTGAAGTTCTTGTCCACTGTTATGACAGGCTTATTATTCCGTCTACCAGAAGTCTATGCACAGTGGCATGCACTTTCACTCAAACCCATGTCCTCTCACTCATGTATTTATCCAACCTAAATTTGAAACTACCCAAGGTCCTAGCTTCAATAACCCTACTAGGCAGACTGTTCCACTCATAAACTACCCTATTTCCAAACCAATACTTTCCTATATCCTTTCTAAATCTAAACTTATCTACGAGGTTCAAGCTAAAACACACAACAGGCAACAATATTATCTACGAGGTTCAAGCTACAACACACAACAGGCAACAATATTATCTACGAGGTTCAAGCTTCAACACACAACAGGCAACAATATTATCTACGAGGTTCAAGCTACAACAGGCAGCAATATTATCTACGAGGTTCAAGTTACAACAGGCAGCAATATTATCTACGAGGTTCAAGTTACAACAGGCAACAATATCGTCAACGTCACTACCTCATACATCAGCTTTAATAGCATCATTAAATAATAAGCTGACAATCGCACAAAAATGCCTAAATATCGGAACAGAGTAAATATAGTCGTATAATACTGTTGACAGTATTCTGCATACTCTCTTGATAGTGTGTTTGCAACATAGGAATGTGTCATATTTAAAGAAAATGATTACTTTCGCTGGCGTTGATATTATTGCTTGAACTGGTTGCAACACCTACCATGAAGAAATATACTTATTCTGATGAATCTCTCTCTACATATGTGTGCACTGAGAGGAACAATGCATGGACACGTGAAGGTATGTATTATGTCTCAGGATACATTCACCTAGAATTTAGTTCTACTGCGCTCTTACTTGGGGATCAAAGAATTCTTTCTTTACTAGTAGAGATTAGATGACATGTAGCATTATATATATATTATTATAACCACGAACGAGTAGTATTGATCAATAACAACACTGCGCTAGCCAGGGTTCTAACCCATGTTGTACTGGCCCGTCACTGTGAGCGAGAACCACATGACGCCTTTACGCCTATACATATATATATATATATATATATATATATATATATATATATATATATGCTAGGAATTCGCAAGAGCAGGCGAAATATTCACAAACACTGATCTCTGGCCGACGGAGACTCGAACCTACGAACCTCATGACAAGGTACGCAGTGCTTTACCGACCGTACCACACTGGTCCAATACCTTGGCATCCAGCTTTCGCTAGACGTTATTCCAAGGCAACCAGCTTTCAGGCAGGAAGGCTTACAGCTTTTCATCTCATCCCCTGCATGCATCGACACATGCATCGACACATGCATCGACACATGCATCGACACATGCATCGACACATGCTGGATGCCAAGCTGGATGCCAAGGTATTGGACCAGTGTGGTACGGTCGGTAAAGCACTGCGTACCTTGTCATGAGGTTCGTAGGTTCGAGTCTCCGTCGGCCAGAGATCAGTGTTTATATATATATATATATATATATATATATATATATATATATATATATATATATATATATATATATATATATATATATATATATAGTGGAACCTCGGTACTCGAACTTAATTCGTTCCAGAAGGCTGTTCGAGTGCCGATCTGTACGAATTCCGAACGATTTTTTCCATTAGGAATAATGTAAATTAGATTAATCCGTTTCAGACGCCAAAAAATACACTTAGAGCGATTTTTGCGGTGTATTTTCGTTTGGTATTTATGACTGTATTATCGTTTTCTTAGTCTCATTTGATAGAATGAAAGATATATTACAGAAATAGAGATGATTTTGAATGGTTTACAGAATAAAAGTACTTTGAAATTGAGCTCAAAGTAGAGGAAATGTTCGATTTTTGCTGATGTTCAAGAGTAAACAAATCACGACACGCGTCCAATACACGTCTACTGGTGCGTCTAATATGCTTTCACAAATTCGCTGATTGAATACAGTGTTGTGTAATTACGCTATTATTAGTAATAAAGGTTATCTATCTATCACATTTATTCCAACTTGATATCAGAAACACGATAGATAACCTAGAAGCACAATAAAGACACCAAAATTAATAATAAAAGCCATATTATGTGGAGAGTCTGTTGGTGCCAGGTTGCAATTTTTAATCTCGAAATAGTATATTATTCCACCTGAAACTGGTGAGGGGCTCTTGATCCAAGGAACTGGACTTGCCTTTCGTTTACTTGAATCGAATTTGAGTGTCGCTCATTCTCTAGATTCTCTACGACCCCTACGGGTTTAGCCCCGCATGAAATAACATGAAATGGATGGGTCGTTTCAGTGGTTGAGGCTGTGTAGGCACAGGTTGTAGTGGTTTCTGGGTAATAACTGGGTAATGCATCTTCTGGTCGGCATTAAACTTTTAGTGTTGATGAGTTTTCCCTCAAGAGAAACATTCTTACTTTTAGAAAAAAAATTGGATTGATCTTGGCCTGTATATGTTTTTATTTGTTTTTGTTTTTTCCATGGAAGGAATGGTAAAAATTGAGATAATTTCTTGAGTATCTCATCTGATTAGCTTCAACCCTTCCATGGTGATTACTTTGTAACGCAACATCTGAGTGGCTTCAAGCTTAATGTGCTTGTGTGTTTTAGAATATTGGTCTGTTTGGTGCCTCTGAAAATTGCTAGTTTGATTTGATATCAGTATGTCCTAATTTTCCATTTTTATTGAAGAAATTTGGATAATAGTTTCCATATGATGACTTGTGAATGACTTCTGATTCCTTTCAGATCTCCTAACCTAATGACCCATGAACTCGTAATGACACGATTGCAAATAAACCATACCACGGGTGGGGTTCAAACTCGTGATCAGAGAGTCTCAAAACTCCAGACCGTCGCGTTAGCCACTGGGCCAGCTAGCTTCAATAAGATTCATTCAACTAGGTATGTTTCTACACCATAGGAAGGTTAGTATAGGCACCACTGTGTCCATAAATGCAAGTTTTTACAGACAAATCTCCCGCTAGCATGGTGGTGTCTATGCTAACCTTCCTATGGTGTAGAAATATACCTAGTTGGATGAATCTTATTGAAGCTAGCTGGCCCAGTTGCTTACGCGACGGTCTGGAGTTTTGAAACTCTTTGATCGTGGGTTCGAACCCCACCCGTGGTATGGTTTCTCCTAAGCTAATGTTTTTTCTGCCTTTTCAAGTTATGCCGCAGTCTGCCTTACTCAAAATGCATGAACTGAGGCACGGGAATAGGTTTTCTGGAGTATAACCCAGTTCTCCAAACACTTTTAGATAGATTTCAGTTTCACACTCGTATGGCAGGGCGGTAGTTCCTCCTGGGTAGTTAGAGTCTGTGATTAAGACACATGCAACAGTTGGATATCTATATTCTTGAAAACGTTTCGCCTACACAGTGGGCTTCTTCAGTCAAATACATGTGTGGTAGTGAAATGAAGATGTAATGAGTCCATCAACCTTGGAGAAAAAATATTGATGTGGTCAGACACTCAGACTGACCACATCAAATACTGTTTCCCCAAAGTTGATGGACTGGTTACCTTATCTTCATTTCACTGCTACATCTACTGCTTCTGTATTTCACTGAAGAAACCCACTGTTGCACAACTGTTGCACATGCATCTTACTCATCAATTTTTCAGTATTTTATAATATTTTTCAATATAACAGTTAGTCTAAAATTATTCATAACTTCTTTTCATTTCAGACTTCAGCGGTGAGAGCTGTGGGTGGCGGTCCGCTGACATCGAGGGTGGCGGTGGTACAAGCAGTGGTGGTGTACCCTCGCCACACCAACAAGCAGAAGCAGGGCTGGCCCAACAAGCAGGTGGGCAGGCAGTAGCCTCCTCTACCAGCGGCGGGGGAAACGGTGCCCCCTACCGGAGGGGATCTTTACAGTTGTGGCAGTTCCTGGTGGCCCTCCTCCACGACCCCGCTAATTCGTCTTGCATCGCCTGGACAGGCAGGGGCATGGAATTCAAACTCATTGAACCAGAGGAGGTGAGTGTTGTTTGCCCTGCCCCACACACACGATGGGTGGGTCGAACAGGGCAACTTGTGTTGTCTAGCACACTGTAGTCGTAGTTACCCTGGAGCAAGATGGTTGTTTGGAGTGCAACAGTTGTGATTGTCTTGGCTGGATATTCGTCTTTGACTAGACATGAGTAGCTGAGAGTATAAGTAGACGCTCTTGGTGTGTAGTGATTGTGGTGTTTTCAGATACAGTAAACTTCACTAGTACCCCGATACAGTAAACTTCACTAGTACCTCGATACAGTAAACTTCACTAGTACCTCGATACAGTAAACTTCACTAGTACCTCGATACAGTAAACTTCACTAGTACCTCGATACAGTAAACTTCACTAGTACCTCGATACAGTAAACTTCACTAGTACCTCTATACAGTAAACTTCACTAGTACCTCGATACAGTAAACTTCACTACTACCTCGATACAGTAAACTTCACTAGTACCTCGATACAGTAAACTTTACTAGTACCTCGATACAGTAAACTTCACTAGTACCTCGATACAGTAAACTTTACTAGTACCTCGATACAGTAAACTTCACTAGTACCTCGATACAGTAAACTTTACTAGTACCTCGATACAGTAAACTTCACTAGTACCTCGATACAGTAAACTTTACTAGTACCTCGATACAGTAAACTTCACTAGTACCTCGATACAGTAAACTTCACTAGTACCTCGATACAGTAAACTTCACTAGTACCTCGATACAGTAAACTTCACTAGTACCTCGATACAGTAAACTTCACTAGTACCTCGATACAGTAAACTTCACTAGTACCTCGATACAGTAAACTTCACTAGTACCTCGATACAGTAAACTTCACTAGTACCTCGATACAGTAAACTTCACTAGTACCTCGATACAGTAAACTTCACTAGTACCTCGATACAGTAAACTTCACTAGTACCTCGATACAGTAAACTTCACTAGTACCTCGATACAGTAAACTTCACTAGTACCTCGATACAGTAAACTTCACTAGTACCTCGATACAGTAAACTTCACTACTACCTCGATACAGTAAACTTCACTAGTACCTCGATACAGTAAACTTCACTAGTACCTCGATACAATAAACTTCACTAGTACCTCGATACAGTAAACTTCACTAGTACCTCGATACAGTAAACTTCACTAGTACCTCTATACAGTAAACTTCCCTAGTACCTCGATACAGTAAACTTCACTAATACCTCGATACAGTAAACTTCACTAGTACCTCGATACAGTAAACTTCACTAGTACCTCGATACAGTAAACTTCACTAGTACCTCGATACAGTAAACTTCACTAGTACCTCGATACAGTAAACTTCACTAGTACCTCGATACAGTAAACTTCACTAGTACCTCGATACAGTAAACTTCACTAGTACCTCGATACAGTAAACTTTACTAGTACCTCGATACAGTAAACTTCACTAGTACCTCGATACAGTAAACTTCACTAGTACCTCACCATGAAATACAAAAAAAAATCATGAAATATAATTTTTTTAGGTCACAGAACAATGCGACATAAAATAATGGATTGTGATAACATCAGCAGGGACTTCGTCAGTAGAACACTTACTGAAGAACCTTGCAAGCTAGGAGAGAGACGCTGAAAAGCCTAGGCATACCTAGGCATATTATTGGCCATCTTGTAATATCTACTTCATAAAATGTACATTACTATAATTACACCCCCCCCCCCCTCTGTATATTACTAGAAATAAAGAATTTGAATTTGAATTTGAATACCTGCTAGTGCTAAGTTTGCAGCTTCTCCTCAAGTTAGTATCAGTTATTAAACTTTACGTGTACGTTAAAATGCAAGGTACTTAGCTTCCACACTAGAGATGAGTCACATACGCACTTATACATCAAAATACAAGCCTTTTCATTGTATTAAATATTTATGACTACTGCTAACATTTATCTGTCATAGGATGTCACATGATGGGACAGTGCTGCTAATCTTGTGAATCTGCATCTCTTGACTTCACTGCTGCCATTTGATGTCAATTAATATCCCCGTACGGTTGGGTGCATTGATGCTGGTGAAAGGTTCTTGATCCAGTAAACAGGAACTTCCATCCACTTCCAGCCTCATTTCCAGCCCTGCCTCAGGTCGCGTCCAGCCTCTGAACATTCACCCACCCCAGTACTCATCACAATACCCACTACAGTACTCATCACAATACCCACTACAGTACTCATCACAATACCCACTACAGTACTCATCACAATACCCACTACAGTACTCATCACAGCACCCACGATCTACAGTACTCATCACAGCACCCACTACAATACTCACCACAGTATCCACTACAGTACTCATCACAGCACCTACTACAGAACTTACCTCATTACCCACTATAGTACTCACAACAGTACCCACTACAGTACTCAGGGCCCACTACAGTACTCAGCACCCACTACAGTACTCAGCACACACTACAGTACCCATCACAATACCCACAACAGTACTCATCACAAAACTCACCACAGCACCCACTACAGTACTCATCACAGTACCCACTATAGTACTCAGTACCCATTACAGTACTCATCACAGCACTCATTACAGTACTCATTACAGCACCCATTACAGTACTCATTACAGCACTCATTACAGTACTCATCACAGCACCCATTACAGTACTCATCACAGCACCTACTACAATAATCATCATAGCACCCATTACAGTAATCATCACAGTACCCACTACAGTGATCACTACAGTACTCACTACAGTAATCATCACAACACCCACTACAGTAATCATCACAACACCCACTACAGTACTCATTACAGCACCCACTACAGTACTCATTACAGCACCCACTACAGTACTCATTACAGCACCCACTACAGTACTCATCACAGCACCCACTACAGTATCTCGATCGCTAGTGCACTCAGCTCACACACTGAGGTCCGGAGTTCGAATCTCCGGTACGGCTGGAAAACATTAGGGGCGTGTTTCCATAAGACACCTGCTGTCTTTGTTCACCCATCAGTATAAAATGGGTACCTGGGTGTTAGTCGACTGGTGTGGGTCGCATCCTGGGACCAAACTGACCTAATTTGCCCGAAATGCTCAGCATAACAAGGGGCTTTCTATATAGTAGTATGTCACTGATGTCAGCTATGGTCTGTATACCTTGTACATGTACTTGTAGAAATATGATATTATTATTATTATCTCAACACTCTTCTCAGCATCATCCCATCTCAGCATCATCTCCAACATTCATCCCAGACGATGCTCCACTATCTATCTCAGCACTTGGAGCATCTGTCCCAGCACCTATCTCAGCATTCAATGCCACTGCACCACCATTACCATGGGCCACCATAATCACCATAACCATGATCACGTATAACCTAAATCCCATAAGCTACTCTCAGCCCCCTCGTATCATCACTTAATCCTGCACACTGTAAGTTGTCAGGGGGTAGACCCCTGTTGCTGGAGTGGGGTAGACCCCTGCTGCTGGAGTGGGGTAGACCCCTGCTGCTAGAGGGATTACTGCATTGCTGAGTACCTGGGGAGGGATATTTGGTAGGGAAGGGGGGATGATACGGAGTATGGGGAGGGGGTAAGGAAGGAAGGATGGAGGTAGGGGGTGGTATAGAGTGGAGATAATATGGATGGAATGAGGTGGATGAGGAAGAGTAGAGGGAGGGATGGGAATGCGGAGCAAGGAATATGTGGATAGGGGATGGAGTGAGATGGTTGGCGAGGTGCCTGGAAGAGGCTGGGGATGTAAGTGGATTGAGAAAGCTGAGAAACTTGAGGTCTTAGGAGGCCCACTGATAGGCCTGATACTTATCTGAATAGTAAGCCGCCGGCTGCAGACCCCTTCACCAGAAGCTTGGAGTAACACTACACCAATTCCCGATTCACAAATCAACCTGTAATACAAATGGTTTTGAAAAATCGGGAGACAAGAGTAAGGGAGCAGCGCATAAGAGACGTTAAAGCCTCTTGACAATTTGGAGGTCCTGCGAAATCTATTTTTCTGACTGGTAAGAGAGTTTAGGGCAGCTACAACACCTGCAATTTTTTTTTCAGAATTTTCTATAAAATCCTGTCATTCCTAAGAACCTTTGAGGGACTTTCTTATCCTGATGAACAGGATAATTTTAAAAATCCGAAACTTTGGCAAATTTATATGCTACTTTGCCACTACCTACTTCATGACTCAAAAAAGTAATAGTAGATTGGCCAAAAGATGATTTACTCAGGTTTATTGTCAGTTGAAAGGTTCTGAACCTCTCAAAGAGGGATTCAAGACGGGACACATGTTGATCCCACGCTATATCGTCCAGATAAGCTGATGTGCCTTCAACTCCTTTAATATATTATAATAATAATATAATACCTTTATTTACTACAAGTACATGTACAAGGTATACAGACCATAGCTGACATCAATGACATACTGCTATATAGAAAGCCGTTTGTTATGCAGAGCATTTCGGGCAAATTAGGTCAGTTTTGTCCCAGGATGCGACCCACACCAGTCCACTAACACCCAGGTACCCATTTTAAACTGATGGGTAAACAGGGACAGCAGGTGTCTTATGGAAACACGTCCCTAATGTTTAACAGCCGTACCGGAGGTGATTCGATCTCCGGACCTCAGAGTGTGAGCTGAGTGCACTAGCGATTGAGCCTGATGGTTCAGTTTTTTTAATATGGCAGGCGAGTTCCGTATTCCGAATGGGGTCACAATATAATGATAGTGACCTGGAATTACGAAGGCAGAAATCTCCTTCGCTTTATCTGTTAAAGGTACCTGGTAGTAACTTATAAGGAGATCTAGTTTGGAAACGAAAAACGCCTTACCCACAAAGTCCACTAAATTGTCCAAACGTGGAAGACGGTAAGTATCCTGTACTGTGACCGCATTCACCCTACGGTAGTCGCTACACATCTGGAATCCTCCATTATATTTTTTAACAAGGATTCACGGTGAAGCCCAAGGACTGGACGATTCCTTCACCAATCTATTTTCTAATGGAAATACAACTTCCTGCTGAAATAGCCTCTGTTTTTCAGGATTATCTCTGTAGGGAGAAAGTTTAATAGGTTTAGCGGTTCTTAGGTCCACATCGGGATAACCCAGGTTGCACTTTTTTGGAACATCCAAAAATATGACGGGATACGTTCAAGGCTTCTCCCAGTTTAACCATAATAAACTTTATTACATTTTTTATAAGGAATCTTGTTCACACAGTATAATTTTCTGTTTAATAACTATACAGATACTACTTTTCTGCTACTACTCTTTCTTATACAATTTATCCAGCAGTGACTGTGGATTTTAATACTACTATTTTCAATATTACTACTACTGTTACCACTACTATTAGTATTACACCTGTTTATCTCTGCATCTGCTTAACTTCTCCCATCTTTTCACAGAATTATAAACCTTCACAATTATTTTGCTTAATTGTATATATAATTTTTTGCCTGATTATTACAAATTTTGTTGACATATTTTTAAATCAATATTTTAATTATTGTGAGATATAAAAATAAATTAATTTTTATTGAGAAATTATGAGGAAGATGAGTATATTAAAGAGGCGGGTGTTGACAGGTGGCGCGCAGATGGGGTCTACAGAAGAACCGTCCAGCTATGAACTACGACAAGCTCAGTCGCTCTCTACGTTACTACTACGAGAAGGGAATCATGCAGAAGGTGGCAGGTGAGAGAGAGAGTGAGCCTGTTGTCAGAACTCTGGAGGAGTGATTCCCAAAGTAGGCGGTACCGGCCCTCCCCTCCTGAGGGCGGTGGAAAGATTCAGGAGGGCGGTGAGGAATTTTGACTTTACAGTAAACCTAATCCCAAGAAAGAGGTGCGAGCCTATGTGTGGAGGGGAGGTTGCTGGGGATGTGACCTGGGAGCCAAGGAGGCGGCAGCCTGAAATAGTTTGGGCACCACAGCTCTAAAGTATTACATCCTACAGAACACTTTCCAGGGGCATCAAAGTGACTTATGCGTCACAGCACTAACGAACCACTTCATAACCCCACAGAGGCAGGGTGACCCCAAAAAAGAAACACTTTCACCATTATTCACTCTATTTTTATCTTGCCACATGTCACTCTAAACAGCAAATATCCCAAACCCTCCTTTAGAGTGCAGGCATTGTACTTCCAAACTCCAGTCCGGCTAACCAGTGTACGTTAATCCCTTCACAAATATTACCCTGCTCACACTCCAACAGCTCCTCAAGTCCCATAAACCATTCGTTTCCATTCCTAACACGCTCACACATGCCTGTTGTACGTCTAAGCCCCTTCATATAAAACCTCTTTTATCCCCTCACTCCATCCTTTCCTAGGCTGACCCCTACCCGCCTTCCCTCCACTACAGATTTATGCATCCTGCAAGGCATCCTATGTTTTTTCATTCTCTCTAAATGACCAAACCACCTCAACAACCCCTCAACAACCCCTCAACAACCCCTCAACAACCCTCTGAATAATACTTTTAGTAACTCCACACCTGCTCCTAATTTTCACACTACGAATTCTCTGCATAATATTTACGTCACACATTGCTCTTTCACTCGACATCTCCAGTGCCTCCAGCCTCCTTTTCGTTGCAACATTCACGTCTATACTCTCATACATTCCCTTCTTTAAAGAGGCCTCCATGGATAACGTTCTTTTTCTACGCAGATACCTCAGTGCACCACCCACCTCTTTCCTTCATCAGTTCTATGGTTTACTTCGTTCTTCATATTCCCATCCGCCAACACGTAAACTCCTAAATATTGGAACATATTCACTTCTTCCATACTCCCTCCAATCTGATAACCATTTTTTACTTATCTACCTCGTTTGGTACCCTCCTTACCTTTCTCTTATCTATGTTCACTTTCAACTTCATTCCTTTACACACCCAAACTCGTCCACTAACCTCCGCAACTTCTCTTCAGAATCTCCCAAAAGCAAAGCATCATCAACAAAAGCTGTGTCAACTCCCATTCTGTATTTGATTCCGCACAATTTAATCTCATCTTTCTCCCCAACACCCTAGGATTTGCCTCTTTTACAACCTCATATATAAATATGTTAAACAACCATGGTGACATCAAGCATCCCAGTCTAAGGCCTACTTTTACTGGAAAGTAATCTGCCTCTCTCCTACACACTCTAATTTGAGCCTCACTAACCTCATAAAAAAACTCTTTACAGCATTTAGTAACTTACTACCTATTCCATATAATTGCAACATCTGCCAAACTGACTTGGTATACATATCCCCTACCCATTCTAGAGCATCCTTGTTCATCTATGATCCTGCTCTCTGTCTTACCCTTAATTCTTTCAATAATAACCCTACCATACACTTTACCTGGAATACTTAGTAGGCTTATTCTTCTATAATTTTTATATTGTCTTTTGCCCCCTTCCCTTTATAGAAAGGTACCATAGGTACCTTCCCCTCTTTCATACATTTATTGAACAAAATTATCAACCATTCCAAAACAATATATCCCCATCTGCTTTTAACATTTCTGCATTATCCCACCAGTTCCAGCTGCATCACCCCCTTTCATTCTACCCACAGCCTCACACACCTTCCCAACATTCACATCAGGATCTTCACTCCTAAAAGATGTTATACCTCCCTGTCCAGTGCATGAAATCACTGCCTCCATCTCTTCATCAACATTTAATAGTTCCTTAAAATATTCCCGCCATCTTCCCAATACCTCCAACTCCCCATCTACTAACTCCCCTATTCTGTTTTTAACTGTCAAATGCTTTCTCAACTTATTTATCTCACTCCAAAACGTTTGTTATATTCTCAGCAAAATTTGTTGACTGCACTTTACTCACTCATTTGCTATCATTTTACATTTCTTCACCGCTCTCTTCACGTCTCTTATACTCTCCATATACTCAGCCCTTCTTATATCACTTATGCTCTGTAAAAATCTTTCATACGCAACCGTTTTTTGTTTAATCACACCCTTTATCTCATCATTCCACCACTCACTCCTCTTTCCTCCTGCACCCACCCTCCTATAACCACAAACTTCTACTCCGCATTCTAATACTGCATTTTTAAAACTATCCCACCCCTCTTCAACCCCCCCACTACCTATATTCTCATTAGCCCACCTTACTCGTAATAGTTGTTTATATCTCACCGTAATTTCTTTCCTTAGTTTATACACTTTCACCTCTCTCTTGTTGTTGCCATTTTCCTTTTGCTCCATCTACCTCTTACTCTAACTGTAGATACAATAAAATAATGATCCGGTATATCTTGTCCCCCTCTATAAACATGCATATCCTGATGTCTACCCATCAACCTTTATCCACCAAACTACTTTCATTACATGCTATATCATACCTTTTATATTTATCTTCTTTTTCTTAAAATATGTATTACTTAATACCAAATCTCCTTCTATACATAATTCAATTAAAGGCACTACCATTTTCATTTTCCCCTAGGACCCCTACTACTCCCTTCACAATATTTTTACCCACTTTAGCATTTAGTCTCCCACCACAAGTACTCTCTTACTTGGTTCAAAACTCCCCACGCACTCACTCAACATTTCCCAAAATCTCTCTCTATACTCTATATTTCTCTCTTCTCCAGGTGCATAAACACTTACTATAACCCACTTTTCACAACCCACCCTTATTTTACACTACATAATCCTTGAATTTATACATTTATATTCCCTCTTTTCCTGTCATAACTTATCCTTCAACATTATTGCTACTCCTTCCTTAGCTCTAACTCAATTAGAAACACCTGACCTAATTCCATTTGTTTCTCCCGACTGAAACTCTCCTACCCCCTTCATCTTTATTTCACTGAGAACCAGGACATCCAGCTTCTTTTCATTCATAACATCCACAATCATCTCTTTCTTGTCATCTGCACTACATCCACGCACATTCAAACATCACAACTTAAAGGTTTTCCTCTTATTTTTTAGTAGGTTGTACTGGAAAAGAGGTTACTAGCTTATTGCTCCCGTCATTTTAGTTGGCTTTTACAACACACATGGCTTAAGGAGGAAAAATTCTTATTCCACTTCCCCACAGATATGAAAGGAAAATAATAAGAACAAGAACTATTAAGAAAAACAAAAGAAAACTTAGCCGAGTGTGTATACATAAATGTGCACACACGTGTAGTGTGACGTAACTGTAAGTAAAAGTAGCAATTATACCTGTTATGCCATAAATGTTATAATAAAAGTTTACTCTTTTCACCGTTTTAGAAATTTAAATATTATTGTCAAAATTACTTAGTCAGAATACTTCATAGCTGACCCACTATATTAACCACAGGTGAACGATATGTGTACAAGTTCGTGTGTGACCCTGAGGCCTTGCTGACCCTGGGGTTCGGCGGGGGCGAGGGTGGGCGGGGCGGGCGGCAGGACCCCAGCATGGGTGCAACTGGGGGCGGTGCCGCCCACTACGACCGGCGTGGCAGTCTCAAGATGTTCCCCCACCACTACTACCCGCGAGCGGCCGCCGCAGCTTCCTACGCAGGTACTGTCAACCAGCCGCAGCTTCCTACGCAGGTACTGTCAACCAGCCGCAGCTTCCTACGCAGGTACTGTCAACCAGCCGCAGCTTCCTCTCTTCCTTCCATCTCCCCGCTTCTTTGTCTCTTTTTGTCTGTTGTCTTTAGCTTTATTACTTCTCGCTTTATAATTTCCATCTAACCCGAAAATGGGAAGTGAAATCAAATTATATTATAAGTCAAGGTCCACGAAACCAGACGACGTTTCGGTCCGTCCTGAATTATGAAACTATACAATGTTTCGGTCCTCCCTGGACCATGGAACTTTACAACGTTTCGGTCCGTCCTGAACCATGAACCATTGTAAAGTTTCATGGTCCAGAACGGACCGAAACATTGCAAATGTTTCGGTCCGTCCTGGACCGTGAAACTTTACAATGTTTCGATCCGTCCCGAACCATTGAACTTTACAATGTTTTGGTCCGCTCTGGGCAATGGAACTTTACAATCACAACAATAATAACCACAATAACCACAACCACAATAATAGCTACAACCACAACCACAATAATAGCTACAACCACAATCACAATAATAGCTACAACCACAACCACAATAATAGCTACAACCACAACAACAATAATAGCTACAACCACAATAATAGCTACAACCACAATCACAATAATAGCTACAACCACAATAATAGCTACAACCACAATCACAATAATAGCTACAACCACAATAATAGCTACAACCACAATAATAGCTACAACCACAACCACAATAATAGCTACAACCACAATAATAGCTACAACCACAATCACAATAATAGCTACAACCACAACCACAATAATAGCTACAACCACAACCACAATAATAGCTACAACCACAACCACAATAATAGCTACAACCACAACCACAATAATAGCTACACCCACAACCACAATAACCACAAGAAACTACAACAAACAACAACAACCTAACACACGTCACTATGAGCATCAGTAACTAGTCTTGATATCTTACAGCAGCAGCAGCTTGGTCTACTGGCGCCCCTGGTGCAGCAGCTGCCGCCCAGCACCTGCTGGCACCTCACATGACCTGGTCCTCAGCACCAGCTACCCAGTACGACCTCGCATCCTACTCCCAGTTCGCTAAGTTCGGCTACGACTACCTGCCCGACCACGTCACCAGCCTAGCGGCGCAGAAGGATGAACTTAAGAATATGAATGCTAATATTGGTAAAGATATTTGTACTGCTACCTATCTTGACCACTTATATTGCTATCTTGACAACTTATATTGCTATCTTGATCACTTGTATTGCTATCTTGATCACTTGTATTGCTATCTTGATCACTTGTATTGCTATCTTGATCACTTTTATTGATATCTTGATAACTTGTATTGCTATCTTGATCACTTGTATTGCTATCTTGATCACTTGTATTGATATCTTGATAACTTGTATTGCTATCTTGATCACTTGTATTGCTATCTTGATCACTTGTATTGATATCTTGACCACTTATATTGATATCTTGATAAATTGTATTGATATCTTGATCACTTGTATTGCTATCTTGATCACTTGTATTGCTATCTTGATCACTTGTATTGATATCTTGATAACTTGCATTGCTAACTTGATCACTTGTATTGCTATCTTGATCACTTGTATTGCTATCTTGACCACTTATATTGCTATCTTGACCACTTATATTGCTATCTTAACCACTTATATTGATACATTGATCACTTGTATTGCTATCATGATCACTTGTATTTCTATCTTGACCACTTGTATTGCTATCTTGATCACTTATATTGCTATCTTGATCACTTGTATTTCTATCTTGACCACTTATATTGCTATCTTGACTACTTATGTTGCTATATTGACCACTTGTATTGTTATCTTGAAAACTTGTATAGCTATCATCACTTGTATTGCTAACTTGATTACTTATACTGCTATCTTGACCACTTATATTGCTACCTTCATTATATTGACATCTTGATCACAATTATTGTTATCTTGATCACTTATATTGCTATTTTGATCACTTATATTGTTATCTTGATCTCTTATATTGCTAACTCGATTACTTATACTGCTATCTTGACCACCTATATTGTTAACTTAATTACTTATATGGTTTATATCACTTATAGTACTATCTTGACCACTTATATTGCTATCATCACTTATATTGCTATCATCACTTATATTGCTATTTTGACCCTTATATTGCTGTTTTGATCACTTGTATTGCTAGTTGACCACTTATATTGCTATCTTGATCACTTAGATTGCTATCTCGATCACTTACAATGCTAACTTGATCACTTATGATGCTGTCTTGATCACTTATATTTCTTTCTTGATCACTTACATTGTTCTCTATCTTGATCACTTACATTGCTCACTATCTTGATCACTTACATTGCTCACTACCTTGATCACTTACATTGCTCACTATCTTGATCACTTACATTGCTCACTATCTTGATCACTTACATTGCTCACTATCTTGATCACTTACATTGCTCACTATCTTGATCACTTACATTGCTCACTATCTTGATCACTTACATTGCTCACTATCTTGATCACTTACATTGCTCACTATCTTGATCACTTACATTATTCTCTATCCTGATCACTTTTATTGCTATCTTAGTTTATCACTTAAGTTCCTTAATGTGTTGACAACTTCACGATAACTTGAACAAAACACTTTCGAAAAATTAATAAATAACAAGAAGAGGAATGTCTGAAGAAGCCACGTGACGTGAAGAAAGTGAGGGAATATGTCTTAAGAAGCCATGTGACGTGAAGAAAGTGACGGAATATGTCTGAAGAAGCCATGTGACGTGAAGAAAGTGACGGAATATGTCTGAAGAAGCCATGTGACGTGAAGAAAGTGACGGAATATGTCTTAAGAAGCCATGTGACGTGAAGAAAGTGACGGAATATGTCTGAAGAAGCCATGTGACGTGAAGAAAGTGACGGAATATGTCTGAAGAAGCCATGTGACGTGAATAAAGTGACGGAATATGTCTTAAGAAGCCATGTGACGTGAAGAAAGTGACGGAATATGTCTGAAGCCATGTGACGTGAAGAAAGTGACGGAATATGTCTGAAGAAGCCATGTGACGTGAAGAAAGTGACGGAATATGTCTGAAGAAGCCATGTGACGTGAAGAAAGTGACGGAATATGTCTGAAGAAGCCATGTGACGTGAAGTGACGGAATATGTCTGAAGAAGCCACGTGACGTGAAGAAAGTGACGGAATATGTCTGAAGAAGCCACGTGACGTGAAGAAAGTGACGGAATATGTCTGAAGAAGCCATGTGACGTGAAGAAAGTGACGGAATATGTCTGAAGAAGCCATGTGACGTGAAGTGACGGAATATGTCTGAAGAAGCCATGTGACGTGCAGAAAGTGACGGAATATGTCTGAAGAAGCCACGTGACGTGAAGAAAGTGACGGAATATGTCTGAAGAAGCCATGTGACGTGCAGCAAGTGACGGAATATGTCTGAAGAAGCCATGTGACGTGAAGAAAGTGACGGAATATGTCTGAAGAAGCCATGTGACTTGAAGTGACGGAATATGTCTGAAGAAGCCATGTGACGTGCAGAAAGTGACGGAATATGTCTGAAAAAGCCACGTGACGTGCAAAAAATGTCATATGTCTGAAGAAGCTATGTGACGTGCATTATTACGTCACGTCACTTATCTGAGGTCCACTGACGTGTGTCACCGGTGTCACACGTCACACGACTGATTGTTGCAAATAAACACAAAGAAAATTAGAAAGCAACACACATTTCGCAATATTCCCTTTGAACACTATTGAAAAATACTTGTTGCACCGTTCATGTTGCATTATGTATCCTGCATTACGCATGTTGCAATGTGACTGTTGCAATATATATGTTTCAGCATTAAAGGGGCAACATACATGCTGCAATGTGCAGTATACGTTGAAATAGATAACAGTACGCATGTTGTAATGCACGTGTTGCACACTACCTGTTTCAGCATTAACGTTTGCACAACGTATGTTGCATAATCGTTGTAACACTGTCCTTGGTACAACATGCATGCTGGAATGTATACTACGTGTTGCCAAAAATGATGTTACAAGCGGGTCAAATGCCGTACTACTGAGTCACGAAGCTTAGTAATAAAAATGATGTTACAAACATCTCTGGGTGCCTTTACCTTATCATCCCTCAGAATCTTACAAAGAATGTCTTATGCAAAACAGAGTTATTTCTAGGCCTTTCATGTTGCAATCATCACATCAGGAGCTTGTAGTGTTGCAGAAATAGAGTAGGAAATCCTGGAAGATTCGTTTAGAGCAGTGGTTCTTAACCTTTTTCGTCCTATGACCCTCCGAGACTTCAGGGTATTATCGTGATTCCTATAATAAATTTTGTGAAAAGGTAAGATAAAACAAGATGATAGGAAGACCATGGTTTATTGAAAATGCCACAGAACAAAAACCTTGAAAAATTCCACATAGCCTCTACAAATGCCAGAACATTGCAAATTCCACAGAACTATTGAACATCATAGAAAACCTACTTCTCATTCATTCAGTGAGAGGGTTGAAATTTTTTTGCAGCCATAAGTCTATCAAAGCGCGGAGCAGTGCTGGACAGGCAACACCTCAAGTCAGCATCCATCAAAAGCCTATTGCGTGCCTTCGTTTTCAGTGTCACCATTGCTGAGAAGCCAACCTCGCAGTGATAGGTTGACGGGGACTGGATCAGCATGGTCAGTGCAGCATCGAAAGAATGGGCCAGTCGTCCTGCACTTTTGCCCAAAATGTCGGGAGCTCTTGTTCAGTAAAGTTGACTATGAGCTGAGAATCTTCACGAATTTGAAGAAATTCTACCTTAGCAGCAACAAAAGCACAGCATATTTCTAAAATTATCATTTACATTTATCTAAAGGTTATACATTATTATTACTATTTTTTCTAATTACATGAAATTTATGGCACACTTCTCCAATAGCAATATATTATGTATATTTAAATGTCATGCAGAAACCTGCATAACACCCCCACCCCTAGACCATAGGTCTCACTCTGCTAGCGGGGTCCACACGGACACCGCTAGGCAAAAAAAAGGGGGGGAAAAAAAAGGAAATGAACATAAACATTATAACTGGAGAATTAGTCACACAATCCTGGACTTTATGGCACTTCTCAGGGTAGTATGTACAATGTTCACTCTTTACATTATTATCATGTTTATTGTAATTTAGTAAAACGCATCAACGCCAGTGTGTGGCCACCGCATGACTGTGGGCTCGTTTGGCATAGAACTTGATCACTTTTATGTTAGGCGAGTTTCACATGTCCGCAATCTAATAGCCTCAGACTGTTAAAGTAATTTTACATATGAGCAGTGCCAAAAAGTCCAGGATTGTGTGACTAATTCTCCAGTTATAATGTTTATGTTCATTTCCTTTTTTTTTCTCCTTTTTTTTGCCTAGCGGTGTCCGTGTGGACCCCGCTAGCAGAGTGAGACCTATGGTCTAGGGGTGGGGGTGTTATGCAGGTTTCTGCATGACATTTAAATATACGTAATATATAGCTATTGGAGAAGTGTGCCATAAATTTCATGTAATTAGAAAAATAGTAATAATAATGTATAACCTTTAGATAAATGTAAATGATAATTTTAGAAATATGCTGTGCTTTTGGTGAATACTGTAAAGTAACTTTAAGCTGTGAAATAAGGAAATCCAGCTAGGGATTTATGTTCCAAATGTTTGTGGTGAGGGAGTGGCGTCGCTTGGGGAAACACATGTTGGCAGCATGGTTAGCGGCTGGCGAGACGCAGCGTGGTTTCAGCTAAGTTTGTGATGTTGTATTCCCTTTTTGTGTAGCTAACTCAAGCCATAGGCACTTTTATGGTGTACCAGTACACACCCTGGGCTCGGACATGGTTGGGGCTCGGAAGGATGAGTGCGAACTGAAGAAATAGGAGGAGATGTGTTCTGGAGGAGGGTAGCGGTGGCTGGGCCGACCCCATAGGGAGCTGTTTTGTTTTTGAAGTGACAACCCGGCCGCCCTCTCCGTCCTGTACTGTTATTGAGGGGGTTTGGCTAATTGATATGTGAAGAGGTGTGTTTGGACTGTATATAGTTTTAATATAAGTAAATAAATTTATATTTTCTTACCTAGGAATTTTTGGTGTGACCCTTCTGATACCCTAACCCATTGAAGCACTAAACCACAATGGTAATATCAGCTTTGTTTATGGGGATAGACCTGGGAGGCCTAGTTTTACAGGTGTTTTGTGTAACTTTTACCCTTTGCCCTTAGACAAGGCATTAGGCCTCAGGTAAACCCCAATTTCTGCATAACAATCAGTATCACTGATGGCACTGTCCTTGACTGAAAAGGGTCAGTAGATCGACGCATCAGTACAGCGGTCGTCTAGTCCTGGAAAGTAACTTTCGATGGCGTCATTCTCTGCCAAAAGATGAGCTGAGATCTCCTCATGGAAACTGCATTCAGCATCTGGCATAGAATCCAGGAGAGTCGTCATCTGAGTGAAGAAAGTTGTCACCGTCCTCAACTCTTTTCTGGTAAAGTTGAATCTTACACTTGAACGCTGCCACTTTGTAAGGTTTCCTTTGAGTGAAATATTCAGGGAATTCACTTCAGAGAAGAAATCTGCCGAGTAGGCAACCTTTATTACAAAACAGTCATCCTGCATCTTTTCATGAAGATTCTCCTTCGCCGTACGACCTCGTTCCAACACCATTGTTATTTTCTCTGGATGTTGTAGCATGCTATTTAGAATCTTGCAACGTGAGAGCCAACGTACCTCTGTGTGAAATAGGAGAACAGAGAAGGCGGCACCCATTTCTTCACAAAGCACTTTAAAAATCCTTGAAGTCGTTGCGCTCCCCTCGGATATGGTTCACAATATTTACAACGCCTGTGAGCACTTCTTGAAGTTTAGGGGGGAGAGTCTTCATCGCCAAAGCATGTCCATGGATCATACAGTGAGTGAAGGAGACATGGGGAGCGACGTTCTTCACGAAGGCTTTGAAGCCGGATTTGCAACGCGCTAGGCTGTGAAGCAGAATATCCTCACTCATGTCCGAGATCCGACTTCTGACTGTATCATTCGAAAAGGAAATTGTCCTCAACTTGTTTGCCTGCTGTTCTCCAGTAACCACCTTCATTGCTTAATGCAAGGCTTAATCAGGTCTTCGCCAATGGTATGAGGCTTCTTGGTCTGCACGATTTTTAGAGCAATTCTGTATGAAGCCTCCAACGCTGCTTCATTCTAACGAGCGAATTGACCAGTGGAATCGATACGACTGGCCTTCAGAGAAGCTTCTTCTCGCTTGAAAAAGTCCAAGCTTTTGTCCACCAGATGGCTGTGGCAATACTCAAAATGGACCTTCAGTTTACTTGGCTTCATACTCTCGTGACTCAAAACTTTCGTGCAAATGACACATTGTGGCTTCACCACAAAGTTCTGAATGTTGCTTGTGAAACCCATCTTGAGAAAGGATTCATTGTATGTACGCTTCTTGGCAGACATAGTGCAAACAGGAAACCGCCTTGGACATCCCCTACCGTAACTATGAACTAAGTGACTGGTTGTGGTTGATGGGTTTACTGTAGAGCACACTTGCCCCATGCTCCAAGGGACTCCAACCCTATTGGAATGAAGTTATAGCAAGGGGAAAGGCCTTCATATTTGCGGGTCTTCTGGGTTTCGCTGTAGCTGGCGGCTCCACCCCCTTCAGATTCAGAGTAGGGCAAGTAGGTGTCTGCCAATGTGGCGGCACAGGTGTAGTCCCAGGCAATCTGCTTACCATCCTTCCAGGGTAGCATAGTGGCTCCATCAGGACCCTTTTGGCTTTCGTCAGACCTCTGTACTTGGAGTTCTCGTTGAGCTGGGCAACAGGCTGTGGCGAGGCTTCTCTTTATGATGCCGTTGACCTCCTCATATCTAGCGTACTTCCCTTCTGATGTGTGACACGAGAATTGATCAGTCGAATTGATCAGCCATCGCCCTTCCGCAAATACACCTATGTTCGGTGAGTATGGGGGCGGCTAGGCGAAGAGCAACACCAATCCAAATGTCCTGTGGGGTCGAGTCGAGTGCCCAGAGAGGAATTGGGAACAGCTAAAAGGAAATCTGAATGTGGTGCCTTCACCGCTAGGAGACGAGCTTTGTCCTTTCCTGAAGCATTGGTGAGCATTGTGTTGGCGATTTTTTCTATGAATGGTTTGTCCCAGTGGGACTGTTTGTGTTCTTTGGGAGGAGCTGGTCTACTGGAGGAGTTTACAAGGGCATCCCACCGCACGGCTGCTTCATTGAACCTGGAGTCTTGTGCTCCTACCACGTCTCTCAAGCGTTTGGGGACAATCTCCTTGACTAGTCCACTGAAAGCCAAACACGAAGACAGAAATGCAGGTAAAGTCACCTGCGTTGCCTTGCGCACCCCTATACCTCCCAGTCGCACTGGAAAGGTTGCCTGATCCCATTGCTGATCTTCCAGTGACAGATTCAGTACATTCTTAAAGATTGACCTCAGGAGTGAGTCATAAATAACAAAAAAAAAAAAAAAAGGCATAATTGTTTACAAGTGTTGACTGTGTCGTTATTCTGCTGCAGAGCGAAGTAGCAATGACAAGTCTTTGGAGGCTTCTTACTTTATTTGCAAATAATGTGAGAGTACACAGGCAGTGTGTTTGTGCCCATGGCCCAGGAGGGCCGTGCCCATGCGAGGGAGAGGAGAGTAGGCCTGTTTACTGAGTCAAGGCTGCTGAGTGAGTGAGAGGCAGGTCTGAGCAGACTGAAGTGGGTATGGGCCTATAGGTAGCAGCAAGAGCATGGCATGAAAAATGAACTCAGCTGGCAGACAGCATAGGCTGTCTATGCAGACAGTACAGGCTGTCTACATCGCTCAGCCACGCACACATGGTCGACCCTGACCATGACTGGCAGTAAAACAAAACTCGGTCTCTCTCACAGGAACAGGGCACAGAACACAAAATAAAAACATATACAGTGGACCCCTGGTTTATGTACTGCTCCAAACTCGAACAATTATGTAAGTGTATTTTTGTAAGTGCTTGTGTATGTATACTTTTGGGGGTCTAAAAGGACTAATCTAATTTACATTATTTTTTATGGGAACAAATTCGTTCGGTAACGGCACTTGAACAGCATTCTGGAACGAATTATGGCCGTTAACCGGGGGACTACTGTATACATAAACATGTGGACATGGAAAAAAAACTTCCTACAGAGAGGGAAGAAAAAAAAGGTGTGCTTCGTGGTCTAAGGCAGTGAGCATCGATGAGCATCACTGCATGCCTTCCTGCGTCTGGAGAGATACTGCAACACAGGAGACATTGCTGCGGCTGAGCTGTGACGTAACAGGGTACGGTCTCCTCTGGAGCGGTGAAGCAGTCATCGTAGTAGTTGCTGCAGGGTTCACTCAACCTGGGGCACAACCTACTGTTGCCCTCGAGTGAGGCATCATCAGTAGTCGCAACTGGGCAGGACTTCTTCTGGCAAGCGACTCAGGAGGACATTTTTCGACTTGTACTGTCGCTGGGGCTGTCATTTTCTCGCGAGTGTGGAGTGAGTCGTGGCAGAGACTCGGCAAAACATCTGGAGGTCGTAACAGCATAACAGCAGTGAGTGGGCAAGCAGTCAAAGTGACATCATCTTTGCGCAGGCTGCTCACTGAAGCTGTGACACGAGGCTGACAGTCGCCTGCCGACAGGCTTAACTGAGGCTTGACGAGTGTCATTCTCTCGACAGTTGAAGTTAAAGCAGAGGATGGTCTAAGCATCCTCAGACTGGTCATCTACATATAACTGCACTCTGACGGTCAGGAGGCGAAGTGGAAACGAGTCTTGATGGGAGAATCGTTGCGGGTACGATTCAGCAGGGCATCACAAGCTGCAAACATAAGAGCTTTCTGTACAATGGGCTCGGACGCTCGTAACTGACTCCTGAACTGACTGATGTCAGCTGCCAAGCGTGCGGGTCACACTGGGTGACAAGTAACACAAGGAAGTAACACAGGACACACAAAAATCCCACACACATACTGCACATGTGGTACAACATGGCTTACTAGCAAATGACGCTTTTCTGTGCAAAAATCGACACTAAGCAATTCACGAACATGTGAGAACACTGACTGAGAGAAATTAAATTAACAAACAACATATCTTCTCTCAAACTTCTCGACAATAATGCACAATTTGCTCACTGTGAAACTACAGCCCACATGACATCATGTGGTGATGTCAGGCATGACGTCGTGAGGTGATGTCATGGGTAACATCACGAGGTGACGTCAGTAGACGTCGCAAGGTGACATCCTGGAGTGAAGTGATGGATGTCATGGACTGACATCGCGAGTGACGTCAGTGAAATCGGGCAGCATCGTGGTGACGTCATAAGGTGATATGAGCGGCAGACCACAGCGTGGCTTGTTAACCAACATGGCTTTGTGATTATACCCCACGTGGCTTGCTGATCGTGGCTTCGAGTGACCTCGGGCACTCGGATACACAGATCTGGCAAGAATTCACAAGGAAATCCACAGAAAACACGGCAGAGAGGGAGTGGACAGTGGTGGCGAGTGGTGTATGGTGGCGGCGTACACTAGGGCGAGTGTGGGTGAGTAGGCAAGGAACCCAGCCATTCCCTACTCTCACCTCACAACACACGAGGGAGACACCCACACTAGACGCTGAAATCACCACAAACTCACCTCTGACTTGCTGAAATAGCCGTGCTGAGCTGAATAACAGCTGAACATTCTGGTAAGGCTGAGCACGTGACTTGAACAGCATGGGACGCTTTGGCGTTGAGTCACAGAGACGCCACTATATTTCTCGAAGAAATTCGACACATTTCAGCCTGGATCCTGCTTGTACCTGTGTCTGGATGCTGAGATTTGCAGACACGACATCAGGATAACTCGTTGAGAGACTGATCCTTCTTGTGTAGGGTGATGAAGTGAAGACAACTTCATTCCTCTTCCACAGCATAGGCTGTTTATGCAGACAGTACAGGCTATCTACACAATACAGTGACTGGAACAATACACAAATAACCGGCACATAGAAGAGAGGAGCTTACGACGACGTTTTGGTCCGACTTGGACCATTTACAAAGTCACACTAGACGAAACGTCGTCGTAAGCTCCTCTCTTCTATGTGCCGGTTATTTGTGTGGAGTGAGTCATATTCGTTGAGTGTTGCGTTGTCAAAAGAGGGTGGGCACCTCAGGAAGTGAGTCTTGGCAGAGTAAGACACCTTGTGAGGAGATATAGAGCATCATAGGCATCAGTTTGTCCTTGAGGACATTATATATACATATATATATATATATATATATATATATATATATATATATATATATATATATATATATATAGGATGGGGTCCACCTCTAGTGTCAATTGTGGGACCCATTGCCTCGGAGAAGTGGATAAAAGACTTCAAGGAAGAATATTTAGATTTCTTTCTGAAGCCATTTGAATATTCCACTTCCCCTACTACCCATCTTTTTTTTATACAAACTTTATTTCAAGACAAAATACAAAATACAATGGGGAGTAAAACAACATAGATAACAACTCAGAGCTACATATATATATATATATATATATATATATATATATATATATATATATATATATATATATATGAATAGTTTTGCCCTGCTTGTGCAGGTGGTATTTAACTTTTTTGTTGAAGCTGGAATGCAGGAGTGCGGCTTCAGCATTAGTTTGTTTCATACTGTCGATGGAGTTCGTAAATGCAATAAAACTATGACGATATATATATGTATATATATATGTATATATATATATATATATATATATATATATGTATATATATATATTTATATATATATATATATATATATATATATATATATATATATATATATATATATATATATATATCGTACTAAATAACCAACTTACCGAATAGGCTGAAATCCCTTAGAAATTTAACTTCTCAAAAAATTATTTTACAGATTGATAGCTATTTTTTCATTAACAATAATATATTTATTTTTATTTTTAGACCAAAACTAACCTAGAAACCTCACGTACTTTCCCTAAAATTATAAGAATTTTTTTTTTTTCGTTATGCTCATGTCAATGTCCGCTTGCCAAATAGGCTAAACTGGACTTATTAGGCACGAAATTATCCTTAATTACATACGTAAATCTTACATACGTAAATCTTACATACGTAAATCTTACATACGTAAATCTTACATACGTAAATCTTACATACGTAAATCTTACATACGTAAATGCATATGCATTAATTACCCATGTGAACGTGACTAACGCTGATCCTCTTCCCCATGCAGGTATGGAGCGCGTCGACACAGGCTACTGTGACTATTCTCTCGCCCACGTGGATAAATCGAAATTCGATCCCCGCCAGAGCGAGACCTTCCTAGTCCAGGCCACCCGAGGACCCATGGCACATCACGGAGCCGCAGGAGTTGCCGTCGGGGGTCCTGATGGCTCTGGCGTGCTCCCTGCATCAGGAGACATCTCTCATGATCCTATGTCCCAGCTCCAAGCTTGTGCAAGGTCCCATCACCTCCACACGTGCGTCAGATAAGGGGTGAAGGTGACTTTCTGAAACCAGCAAGACCATCTTCGTTCCTTCTTCCTCCAGCTGAGACTAGCGTGCCACTGGTGTGGGCTTCTGTCTCCTTATGTCGTGTGTGTTTATATTTTATTATCGATGAGACAGTTATCAGCAGTTACCATCCCATTTTCAATTTGTTTTTTATTATCACACTTTCTTAATATCATTCCATTTCTCGTAGGTATTTATCTAATTTGAGATTTTATTTTGCAGTCAAACAATTTCATTTTTTTGTTATTGTTTACTAGGCTTCTTTCACGATTGCTCTGCTACATTGATGCGTGTTGTTAACTATCATAGTCACATTTTCCCCTTCCCAAGAAGAGACACTTGATGAAGAACAAGCTTATAGTGGAACAACAATGTTGTGTCAATATCAGGTTGTGTCAATATCAATGTTGTGTCAATATAAGGTTTTTCTACAAGCATTGTCTCTCTAATATTTTCAGCAGAGCGTCATTTGGCTCCATCCCGCTTTCCGTTTTCTATGTTGTGTGGTCGCTGATAAGAACTATCACCAAGGTGAGGAATGTTTCAACTGTGAACATGTCGTCTGTGTTACTCAAGCATCGGTTGTGTTGATTCTGAGTGCAGTGACAATAAACAAAAATCCTCTGAGGATACAGAGACTGGAAACTGAGCCTAAATTCCACAGAAAATGTCTTAGTC
>WNWK01006565.1:85000-104354 GCA_009830355.1 Cherax destructor
TCTCCTCGCCCTCTACTTTCGTACCGTCTATGGTCTCCCAGATTGTCGCTCACACTTCCCCTTCTTTCATCTCTAATGTGGTCCCACATCCTGCATCTATGACTTCCGAAACGCTGGAGGCTATTGCAGGATTTATTGCAGAGACTGAACCGTTGATGGACACTGCTCCACCTCCGGTTCCTCCTCCTCTCTCTTCTCTGTCTATACCCCTCCTTCCTTCACAGCGTCCCCCCTCCTCTGATTACAAGTTTTCATCTGCCTCCACACGTGAACTTTTCTAACCCTAGTCCATAGATACCTCTAACTTCGACTTATATCTTTCTCTCTATACATCATGGCATATTTGCAGTGGAATATCCGAGGCCTCAGGGGTAACCGGGGTGAGCTTCAGGTGTTGCTCTCCCAGTTTTTTCCTGTTGGTGTCTGTTTGCAAGAACCCAAATTGCAATCCTCTGTTATCCGGCCCTTTTCAGGCTATGATTTGTTGTATTCATCGGATCCTTTTTCGGATGGAACCTTTAACGAAAGTGCTCTTCTTATAAGCACTGGTGTTCCATACCGTCAGCTCTATGTTCATTCTTCTCTACATTACACCGCAGCCCGTATCCACTTGAATAAGTGGTATACACTCTGTTCTTTATATCTCTCCCCTTCGAGAGCATTGTCTATCCCAGATGTTGATTTTCTGTTTTTTTCCTTGCCACCACCCCTTCTATTACTTGGCTAATTTAAAGCACACCATTTTCTTTGGGGAGGGTCGCACTGTGACTCCCATGGCGTTCAGTTGGAGGCATTTCTTGCTTCTCTCCCTTTCCATGTTTTAAATACGGGTACTCCTACCCATTTTGATCCCCGAACTCATTCTTTCTCCTGCATTGATATTTCCATCTGCTCTTCATCAACTGTCCTTGACTTCACCTGGTCTGTCCTCCCGGACTTGCTTGATAGCGATCATTTCCCAATCCTCCTTAGGTCCCCTCCGTATTCTCCACCTCCTCGTAGCCCACACTAGCAATTTGACTGGGCGAAATGTTACATTTACACACATCTTACTACCTTTCATGAAGTTCCTTCCTCGTCTTCCATTGATGAGGTTTTACATCTCTTTTCGTCCTCCATCTTCACGGCAGCTTCACATTCTATCCCCCAAACCTCCTACAAGCATCCTCAGAAGTGCGTGCATTGGTGGTCTCCTGCTTGTGCTCGGGCAGTACGTTTGAAACGCGCTGCGTGGGTCAGGTATCGGTATAACAGAGCCACAGAGAGACTCCTTGATTTTAAGCAGAAGAGAGCAATTGCTCGCCGTGTCATACGTGACACTAAACGCACTTGATGGCGAGATTACGTTTCCACGGTCACTTCGGCTTCCTCAATGAGTGCAGTCTAGAAGAAAGTGCGGAAATTGAGTGGTAAATTCTCCCCCGACCCGGCTCCTGTTCTTCAGGGTGCCTGTGTCGATATAGCACACCCTCTTGCCATTGCCACTGAAATTGGTAATCATCTGGTCCGCATTTCTCAGGGGCTCCATCTATGCCCCATGTTCCTTTCTTTTAAGTCTGCCAGCGAGTTAAAGCTTTTATATTTTTCTTTTCTCAGAGAAGAATCTTATAATGTGCCTTTTACCCTTCAAAAACTGGAGGCAACACACTCTGCTTGCCGATATCGGCCAGCTGGGCCAGACGGCATACATATTCGTATGCTACAGCATTTACATCAGTCTGCTCTTACTGTCCTCTTACGACTCTTTAATCTTATATGGTCGCAAGGAGTTATTCCCCAACTGTGGAAGTCTGCTATTCTCCCTTTTCGCAAACGGGTACTACGGGACATGATACCTCCCACTACCGTCCCATCGCTCTTACCAGTGCAATTTGCAAGGTGATGGAACGTCTAGTTAATAGACGTTTGATGTGGTATTTAGAGATGCACAGTAGTCTCTCCACTAGTCAATATGGCTTTCGTAAAGGCCGTTCTGCCATTGACCCCTTACTGCGCTTGGATACGTATATTCCTAATGCCTTTGCCAATAACCACTCGGTTATCGCCATCTTTTTCGATCTTGAGAAGGCTTATGACACAACTTGGAAGTATAATATCTTGACCCAGGCCCACTCCTTAGGCCTCCATGGCAATCTACCATTTTTCCTTAAGGCTTTCTTAACTGAAAGACATTTCTGTGTCCGGGTTAGTAATGAGCTTTTCCCGGACTTTGTCCAAGTTGAAGGTGTCCCCCAGGGTTGTGTATTGAGCGCAACACTATTTCTCCTTGCTATAAATAATCTGACATCAGTTCTTCCATCCAACATTTGGTCATCGTTTTATGTGGATGACTTTGCTATAGCTTGTGCGGGTGCTGACTGTCACCTCATTGCAGTTTCCCTCCAGCATGCCGTCAACTGAGTTTCCGATTGGGCCACCTCTCACGGGTTTAAATTTTCTAGTAGCAAAACTCATCAAATTCCGTTTACTAGACGTTCAGTGGTCTCTGATCATCCGTTGTACCTATACGGCTCACGTATCCCAGAACGTGATACAGTCAGGTTTCTCGGCCTCCTGTTTGACCGTCGATTGTCCTGGAAACCTCACATTACCTCTCTGAAGGCAACTTGTCATAGCCGGCTGAACCTCCTAAAAACCCTCGCACATCTTTCCTGGGGGGCTGATCGTTGCACTCTCCTCCGCCCGCATTCAGCCCTAATTTTATCGAAACTCGATTATGGTGACCAGATATATTCGGCGGCCTCCCCTGTATAACGATATGTTATGTGGGTGTTCTTGCAGAGCGTGGTTGCAATGATAACGTTTTTGGAGGCTTCTTCCTTTATTTGTAATAAAGGTGCGAGTTCACAGGCTGCGTGTAGTGGCCATGGCCCAGGGCCATGCGCCTTGTGAGGGAGAGACGAGTAGGCCTTGTTGTCTGAGTGAAGGCAGCTGCGTGAGTGAGAATTGGCCTGGGCGGGTCTGGTAGACATGGGTATTCCTACCAGGCTTGCCCTCTGGCAGAAACTATGGAAACTAGCATGGCACGAAATATGAACTTAGCTGGCAGACAGCATGGCTGTCTATGCAGACAGTCAGGCTGTCTACATCACTCGGTCACGCACCCATGGTCGTCCCGACCATGAATGGCATTAAAAAACTCGGTCTCTCTCTCGCAAGAACAGGTCACAGAACACGAAAGAAAAATACATATATACATAAACATATGGACATAGAAAAAAAAAACTTCCTCCAGAGAGGGAAGAAAAAAAACGGTGTGCTTCGTGGTCTAAGGCAGTGAGCGTCGATGCAGCACTGCACGCCTTCCTGCGTCTGGATACATACTGCAACACGGGAGAGACATAGCTGCGGCTGAGCTGTGACATAACAGGTTATGGTCTCCTCTGGGAGGTGAAACAGCGTCGTCAGTAGTCGCAACAGGACAGGACTGGCAAGCGACTCAGGACATTCCTCGACTGGTACTGTCGCTGCTGGCGAATGTGGAGTGAGTCATGACAGGGACGACTCGGCGAAACATCTGGAGGTCGTAACAGCATACACCATACTGCAGTGAGTGGGCTAGCAGTCAAAGTGACATCAACTTTGTGCAGGCTGCTCACTGAAGCTGTGACACGAGGCTGACAGTCGCCTGCCAACAGGCTTAACTGCGGCTCGACGAGTGTCATCTCTCGACAGTAGAAGTTACAGCAGAGGGCAGTGTAAGTGTCCCCAGACTGGTCATCTACAATAACTGGACTGATGGTCTTGGAGGTGAAGTGGAACGGTCTCGATGGGAGAATCGTCGCGGGTATGATTCAGCAAAGGCATCTACGAGCGGCGAACAATAAGAGCTTTCTGTACAAGGCGCTCGAACACTCGTAACTGACGCCTGGACTGACAAATGTCAGCTGTCAAGCGCACGGGGCGCTGGTCACACCGGGTGACAAGGTAACACACAGGTGCTACATAGGACACACGAGAAACTGCACACATACTACACATGTGGTACAACATAGCTTACTAGCAAATGACGCTTTTCTGTGTAAAAATCGACACAAGTAATACTCGAACATGTGAGAACACTGACTGAGAGGAATAATGAACACTCGACTTATATCTTCTCTCAAACTTCTCGAAAATAATGAAAATAAAATGCTCATTGTGAAAACTACAGCACTCAGGACATCATATGGGTGATATCAGGCGGGACATCGCGAGTGACGTCAGTAGACGTCGCGAGGAACGTCAGGCAACATCGTGGGTGACGTTGCGAGGTGACGTTCTGGAGTGACATGATGATGGATGTCATGGGGTGACATCGCGAAGTGACATCAGTGGAGTGACGTCGTGGAGTCGGCAGCATTGTGACGTCAGCAGCATGGTGCTGACGTCATGGGTTGATGTGGGCACATACCACAGCGTGGCTTGCTGATCTGGCTTACCCACATGGCGTGCTGATCACGTGGCTTGGTCACACGTGGCTTCGAGTGGCCTCAACACTCGGATACACAGTTCTGGCAAGAATTCACAAGGAAATTCACAGAAAACAGCAGAGAGGGAGTGTGTGGCATACACTAGGGCGGGTGTGTATGGTGAGAGACAGGGCCGCGGGCCTACCTCCCTCACCCGCAACACACGCTCACACTGGAAAATCACCACAAACTCTCCTCTGAAGTGCTGAGAAACAGCATGGAACGCTGTGGCATAGAGTCAGTGACGTCATTTCTCGGAGAATTCAACAAATTTCGGCCTGGATCCTACATGTAACTGTGTCTGGATGATGAGATTTGCAGACACGACATCAGGATAACTCGTTGAGAGACGGATGCTTCTTGTGTAGGCTGATGAAGTAAAGACAAACTTCAGTCCTCTTCCTCCCCTCGCGGGCAAACACAACTGCTGCTAGGCACCACTGTCACCATTTATAACGATATGTTATGTGGGTGTTCTTGCAGAGCGTGGTTGCAATGATAATGTCTTTGGAGGCTTCTTACTTTATTTGTAATAAAGGTGCGAGTTCACAGGCTGCGTGTAGTGGCCATGGCCCAGGGCCATGTGCCTTGCGAGGGAGAGATGAGTAGACCTTGTTGTCTGAGTGAAGGCACCTGCGTGAGTGAGAATTGGCCAGGGCGGGTCTGGTAGACGTGGGTATGCCTACCAGGCTTGCCCTCTGGCGGAAACTATGGAAACTAGCATGGCACGAAATATGAACTTAGCTGGCAGACAGCATGGCTGTCTATGCAGATAGTCAGGCTGTCTACACCTGCTACTCTTTCCGGCCTTAATCCCATTCATCACCAGGGATTGCGTTTATGCCTTGGTGCATTTCGTTCTTCCCCGGTTGAGAGCCTCTATGTAGAAGCGAACATTCCATCCTTGTCCGATCGTCGTGATGCAAATTTCATTCGCTATTATGTTCGCTCCCATGACCTCCGCAATCCTTCCATGTATAGGATTGTTACAGATGTTAGTAGACGCTCTTTATTTGTTCGTCGCCCCTACTTACTTCGTCCCTTTTCTCTTCGTCTACATTCACTCCTGTCTTCCCTTCAGCTACCACCTCTATATGTTCATGTGACGTCTCCCTTTCCCCTACCCCCTTTGGAAGTTCCTGCTGTCCGTGTCTGTTCTATTCCTCTACCTTGCGTGAAAGCCCGCCTACCTATAGCGTCTTCTTGTTCTTTTTTTTCTAGACCACTTCCGCTCTCATTCCTATGCCATCGCAGTGTACACCGATGGTTCAAAGTCGTCTGATGGCGTCGGATTCACAGCAGTGTTTCCGGACAGCGTCATGCGAGGGCATCTATTACCCTCGGCTAGCATATGACTTTGCTATAGCTTGTGTGGGTGCTGTCACCTCATTGCAGTTTCCCTCCAGCATGCCATCAACCGGGTTTCCAATTGGGCCACCACTCACGGGATTAAATTGTCTAGTGGCAAAACTCACCAAATTACGTTTACTAGACGTTCAGTGGTCTCTGATCATCCATTGTACCTATACGGCTCACGTATCCCAGAACGTGATACAGTCAGGTTTCTCGGCCTCCTGTTTGACCGTCGATTGTCCTGGAAACTTGTCATAGCCGGCTGAACCTCCTAAAAATCCTAGCACATCTTTCATGGGGGGCTGATCGTAGAACTCTCCTTTGCCTGCATTCAGCCCTAATTTTATCGAAACTCGATTATGGTGACCAGATATATTCGGCGGCCTCCCCTGCTACTCTTTCCAGCCTTAATCCCATCCATCACCAGGGATTGTGTTTATGCCTTGGTGCTTTTCGTTCTTTCCCGGTTGAGACCCTCTATGTAGAAGCGAACATTCCATCCCTGTCCGATCGTCGTGATGCACATTGCCTTTGCTATTATGTTCGCTCTCATGACCTCCACAATCCTTCCATGTATAGGATTGTCACAGATGTTAGTAAACGCTCTTTATTTGTTCGTCGACCCTGTTTACTTCGTCCCTTTTCTCTTCGTCTACATTCGCTTTTGTCTTCCCTTCAGCTACCGCCTTTCTATGTTCATGTGGCGTCTCCCCCCTTTTCCCTAATCCCTTGGGAAGTTCCTGCTGTCTATGTCTGTTCTATTCCTCTGCCTTGCGCAAAAGCCCAACTACCTACAGCGGCTTCTCGCTCTCTTTTTCTAGACCCCTTTCGCTCTCATTCCCATGCCATCGCAGTGTACACCGATGGTTCAAAGTCATCTGACGGCATCGGATTCACAGCAGTGTTTCCGGACAGCATCGTGCGAGGGCATCTATTACCCTCGGCTAGCATATTTACGGCTGAACTGTATGCCATTCTTGTGGCACTTATCCGTATTGCATCTATGCCTGTCACCATCTGTGGTCGTTTCAGACTCCCTTAGTGCTTTACAGGCTATCCGTAAAATTGATACACCTCACCCCCTAGTTCTTCGTATCCAACTTTGGTTACGCCGTATCTCTAGCAAGCACAAAGATATTGTTTTTTGTTGGGTCCCTGGTCATGTTGACGTGCAGGGCAATGAACAGGCAGACACTGCTGCGCGGTCAGCAGTACATGACCTTCCAGTTTCATATAGAGGTGTTCCATTCACGGACTATTTTGCGGTCATTGCTACCCACCTTCGCACCCGTTGGCAACAACGCTGGTCTGACCTGCTGAATAACAAACTTCATTCTCTTAAACCGAGTATAGGTTTCTGGCTTTCTTCTTGTCACTAATGTCGAGGGTGGGAGACTATACTCTCCCGTCTTCGCATCAGCCACACTCGTCTTACTCACGGGTATCTCATGGAGAGGCTCCCTGCCCCTCTCTGTGAGCATTGTCAGGTTCCAGTGTCTGTTCGACATATTCTGTTGGACTGCCCACTATTTCAACGAGCACGCAGAATTTACCTCCAACGTCGTCTTCGCTCTGCTGCCCTTTCTTTACCTTCCCTTCTTGCTGATGGGCCCTTCTTTAATCCTGATTCTCTCATTGACTTTTTGACAGCAACTGACTTACTGCACAAACTCTGAAGATTATGCCTCTAGCACTCCCCTCAGCCCCTCCTCTCTCAATCTCTTGCTGCCTTCTATCCCTGTATTATCCACTGCCATGCTGCACTTCATAACCTACTAATCATCCATCTCCCACTTATAATCTATTATCCCTGCATCCTGCTCTGCCCTGCTGCGCTGTATGACCCCTGTGGTTTAGCGCTTCTTTTGATTATAATAATAATACTGAGAATTGCCATATACTTTTGGGATGAGAATATTAGTCTTTCATAATGAGACGTTATGGAGTATGATGACACGTTGGTGATAACTGACACGTCACTAATGTTGTGACATGTCAGTTAATAAATATTCATTGCTGATGGGCTTTATATATGCATTTTCTACTGTTTTAATATTCTGCCTTCATTTTCTGGCACTGGGCACTGGATGCCTGGCGCCATTTACATTACTCTAACGTGGACTTCCTACTCATTTATACAACATTGCAAACTCTCTGAATATGTGTTGATTGCAACATAAAAGGCTTAGAGCTGTCATTCAACTCCCAGTATCCACTGGGGTTAAGTTTAAAGGTTTTTACCACTTATACTGAAACGGTAAACTGAGAATAACTGAAACAGCAGATACCGGACCCGCGGATACAGGGTACTAATATATATATGTATATATATATATATATATATATATATATATATATATATATATATATATATATATATATATATATATATATATATATATGTCGTGCCGATTAGGTAAAACTTGCGATTTTGGCTTAAATAGCAACGCTCACCTTGCTATATAAGACAAGTGAAAATTTTGTATGCAATAATTTCTAAAATCATTCTGAACATAACGAAAAAATATATTTCATTGTGTTTGTTTATTATTAAATTAATGTTAACGTATCTAAAATATATTTAGTTGGGTTAGGCTAAATTAAATTGCGCTTGTTGTAATAAGGTTAGGTAGGTTTTCAAAGTTTCTCTTGGTACAAAATTATAATTTTTTACATTAACATAAATGAAAAAAAATATATCTTTAAACGTATAAGAGAAATTTTTAGAAAGGACTTAATTTTAGATGAGTTCTTGCTAATTGACCAGTTTTACCTAATCGGCACGACATTATATACATATATATATATATATATATATATATATATATATATATATATATATATATATATATAATGTCGTGCCGAATAGGTAAAATTTGTCACTTAGCAAGAAATTTAAAATTAAGTCCTTTCTACGTTTGAAGATATATTTTTTCATTCATATTAATGCAAAAATTAATAATTTTGTAAAAAGAGAACCTTAGAAAACTTACCTAACCTTAATATAACAAGCGCAATTTAATTTAGCCTAATCCAGCTAATTATATTTTAGATAAGTTTACAATAATTTAATAATAAACAAACAAGATGAAATATATCTTTTTCGTTAGGTTCAGAATGATTTTTGCGAAATTATTGCATAATATACACTTGGAAGGTCCTGGAGGGATTGGTACCAAACTTGCACACGAAAATCACTCCCTATGAAAGCAAAAGACTCGGCAGGAGATGCAACATTTCCCCAATGAAAAGCAGGGGCGCCACGAGTACACTGAGACAACAACAGTAAGTGTCAGGGGCCCAAGACTGTTCAACTGCCTCCCAGCATACATAAGGGGTCTTACCAATAGATCCCTGGCTGTCTTCAAGAAGGCACTGGACAGGCACCTAAAGTCAGTACCTGACCAACTGGGTTGTTGTTCTTACGCCAGTTTCTGTGCGGCCAGCAGTAACAGCCTGGTTGATGAGACCCTGATCCACTATGAGGCTTGGTCTCAGACCGAGCCGCTGGGGCGTTGACCCCCGAAACCCTCTTCAGGTAAACTCCAGGTAAACACAAATTTTCGCTTCCCTTATTCGAGAAGAAGAGCGTTGCTATATAATCCAAAATCGCAAGTTCTACCTATTCGGCACGACATAGATACATACATACATATATATGTCGTGCCGATTAGGTAAAACTGGTCAATTAGAAAGAACTCATTTAAAATTAATTCCTTTCTAAAATTTTCTTTTATACGTTTAAAGATATATTTTTTTCATTTATGTTAATGTAAAAATTTATAATTTTGTACAAAGAGAAACTTTGAAAACTTACCTAACCTTATTATAACAAGCGCAATTTAATTTAGCCTAACCCAACTATATATATTTTAGATACATTTACAATAATTTAATAATAAACAAACAATGAAATATATTTTTTTCGTTAGGTTCAGAATGATTTTTGCGAAATTATTGCATACTCAAATTTTCACTTGTCCTATATGGCAAGAAGAGCGTTGCTATTTAAGCCAAAATCGCAAGTTTTACCTAATCGGCACGATTTTCCAGGTCTCTTCCCTTTTGTTTCAGCTGGATATAGCAAGGAATCAATGCTCCTGTTTGGAGAGCATGAAATCACATCATCAGAGGGTGTCCAGCAAGGGGACCCTCTCGCACCATTTCTCTTCTGTATAGCAGTTAGGGAAATCACAGTAAGACTGACCAGTGAGCTAAACATCTGGTTCCTGGATGATGGCACACTAGCAGGTACAAAGGAGTCCCTTGTAGATGATCTTACACAGGTGATGACACAGGGACAGGAAATGGGTCTCATCCTGAATCCATCCAAATGTGAAATCATATCAGTCAATCTACAAGTGATAGATGCAGTGCTATCAAAACTACCAGGAGCAACAGTCATTGCCCTACTAATAGTGTCTTGCTTGGAGCACCTCTGGGAAGAGATGCCATTGACACAATTCTCAGGAAGAAACTGGAAGAATTGAGGAGAATGGAACAACGAATAGGCAATCTTGACACCCATGATGCCTTGTACCTCCTCACAAAATGCTTGAGTCTGCCCAGGTTGACATATTTCCTAAGATGTGCTCCTTCATATGATAATCCTATACTGCACGAATATGACAGTATCCTGAGGCAGATCTTTACTAAAGTACTTAACCTTACTCTAGAAGATGGGCAGTGGGACCAAGCTACACTCCCAGTCAGACTAGGAGGCATTGGTGTCCGCAAGTCATCTCAGATTGCTCTACCTGCTTTCCTGTCTTCATGCATTGCATCCAGAGGGCTTGTAGCAGCAATTCTCCCTGAACATCTTAGGGACACGATTGGAATCCATGACCAAAAGTTCGTTGATGGAGCCAGGATCTGGGATAACCTAACAGGCTCTGAAACCAGGCCTGCTCCCCCAACAACTACAAACAGTCGCACTGGGATGGCCCAATAGTAGAGAATATAGCCTCAGCAATGCTTCAGAGTGTGTCAGGGAAGGATAGAGCCCGCCTACTTGCAGTGAGAGCTCCTCATGCAGGGGACTTTCTTTGGCTGTTCCCAACTCCAGCCTTGGCACACGCCTCGACCCACAGACCATCCGCATTGGTGTTGCCCTTCGACTTGCCGCCCCTATTCTCGCCGAACACAGGTGTATTTGTGGCAGTGAAGCAGCAGACCGATTCGGGTACCATGGTCTTGTGTGTCGTAAATCCGAGGAAAGATTGCAAGACATGAAGAGGTTAATAACATTATCAAGAGGAGCCTCACAACAGCCGGATGCCCAGCAGTAAGGGAACCACCCCAACTATGCAGATCTGATGGCAACCAAAAGCGTCCAGATGGTATCACCCTTCAAGCCTGGACAGACGGCAAGCAGGTGGTGTGGGACTACACATGTGCATCTACCTTGGCTGATACCTATCTCCAGTACACCAGGGAGGAAGGAGGGGCTGCTGCCACCTTCAGGGAGTCCCAGAAGTCGAGAAAATATGGAGAACTTGCCCATCATTATATGTTTGTTCCCATAGGCTCAGAGACCCTTGGCTCATGGGGAAAGAGTGCATCTAAGTTCCTCAAGGAGCTGGGCAAAAGACTCAACAGGGTAACTAGGGATCCCAGGGCAGCTAGTTTTCTGTTCCAGCGACTCAGCGCTGCTGTTCAGAGGGGTAATGCATGCTGTATTCTGGGCACGCGCACCAGCTCGGAAGAGCTGGATGAGATTTTCGCATTATAATCAGTGACAAAGATGTAACAATATGTACTAGACATGTATCTCTCACACCATATATATATATATATATATATATATATATATGTCGTGCCGATTAGGTAAAACTGGTCAATTAGCAAGAACTCATCTAAAATTAAGTCCTTTCTAAAATTTTCTCTTATACGTTTAAAGATATATTTTTTTCATTTATGTTAATGTAAGAATTTATAATTTTGTACAAAGAGAAACTTTGAAAACCTACCTAACCTTATTACAACAAGCGCAATTTAATTTACCCTAACCCAACTAAATATATTTTAGATACGTTAACATTAATTTAATAATAAACAAACACAATGAAATATATTTTTTTCGTTATGGTCAGATTGATTTTGGCGAAATTATTGCATACACAAATTTTCACTTGTCTTATATGGCAAGGTGAGCGTTGCTATTTAAGCCAAAATCGCAAGTTTTACCTAATCGGCACGACATATATATATATATATATATATATATATATATATATATATATATATATATATATATATATATATATATATATATATATAGATATATATATAGATATATATATATATATAATATATATATATAATATATATATATATATATATATATATATATATATATATATATATATATATATATATATATATATATATATAATGTGTGTGTGTGTGTGTGAAATAATTGCTGTGATATAAGGCAGTGACCGAGGACTGATAGAGGAATAACTTGGTTGTTTCTGTGTAATTACCTGAGTTGTTTAATTGTTTACGTTATCTGAAGGTTTACAAGAAACGCAGCAGTCAAAGTAAAGTAAATATATTGATGATGATCTGGATTATTTTTAGTTGCAATGAGTGTACAGAGAAGAGTCACTCGCTAATGTGTACATTAGCATCCACAGACGCTTTTAATATTGAGTACAGAAAAGCACTGCGTGCATTTAACGCTGCTAGACACAGCATGACTTTATCTGTGCTGTCGAAAGTGGAAGCGGAGCCTGATTTGTACGGTTAAAATTGTGCCCAGTTTAGAACCATCTATTCCTCTTTACCTCTTGCTTATCTTTTTTCCCCTTATTACCCTTCTCCATATAATATATCCCCTCTCAATGACTCATCACCCACTTAACCTTCCTTAACCCGTCTTCACAGCGCCCCCTTTTTCCCTTCCTACATTCTTCTGCAGATGTTAGGGCTGTTGCCGAGCCATGGTAACATAGCTAGCTCTTGTTCCCACTATGTAACTATCATATAGGATAGGGTAGCAGAACATTGTTGATGTCTCCTGTTTTGCTAAATAAAATAAAAGGCTGTTCCCTCCCGTTGTTTTCAGTAATAGAAACCAATTTACCCCTTTCAGAATCTCCTGGAGGATTCCTCTGTTTTTTAACCCTTTCTAGGTACCTCTCTACTCGTACTGAATGGTGAGTATGTGTATAGGAGGCACTGATCCTGGAAGTGATCCTAGCAGGCATTGCTCCTGGAAGTGATCCTAGCAGGCACTGCTCCTGGAAGTGATCCTAGCAGGCACTGCTCCTGGAAGTGATCCTAGCAGGCACTGCTCCTGGAAGTGATCCAAGCAGGCACTGCTCCTGAAAGTGATCCTAGCAGGCACTGCTGCTGGAAGTAATCCTAGCAGGCATTGCTCCTGGAAGTGATCCTAGCAGGCACTGCTGCTGGAAGTAATCCTAGCAGGCATTGCTCCTGGAAGTGATCCTAGCAGGCACTGCTCCTGGAAGTGATCCTAGCAGGTACTGCTCCTGGAATTGACCATAGACACTGGTCCTGGAAACGACCCTAGCAGGCACTGCTCCTGGAAGTGATCCAAGCAGGCACTGCTCCTGGAAGTGACCCTAGCAGGCACTGCTCCTGGAAGTGACCCTAGCAGGCGCTGCTCCTGGAAGTGACCCTAGCAGGCACTGCTCCTGGAAGTGACCCTAGCAGGCACTGCTCCTGGAAGTGACCCTAGCAGGCACTGCTCCTGGAAGTGATCCAAGCAGGCACTACTGCTGGAAGTGATCCTAGCAGGCACTGCTCCTGGAAGTGACCATAGACACTGCTCCTGGAAGTGACCCTAGCAAGCATTGCTCCTGGAAGTGACCATAGACACTGTTCCTGGAAGTGCCCCTAGCAAGCACTGCTCCTGGAAGTGACCCTAGGAGGCACTGCTCCTGGAAGTGACCCTAGCAGGCACTGCTCCTGGAAGTGACCCTAGCAGGCACTGCTCCTGGAAGTGACCCTAGCAGGCACTGCTCCTGGAAGTGACCACAGGAGGCACTGCTCCTGGAAGTGACCACAGGAGGCACTGTTCTTGGAAGTGACATAGGGAAAGTGGAAGGGAAACTCTGGTACAAAGCAGACCTTTATTTTATTACCTCTTATTTTCTGTTATATTTTCATATAAAGTAATTCTTTAATGGCGTGTGCATGACTGTAGATGTGTATGAGAGGTCTACTCCCCATACACATCTACTTCCCATACAATTCTACGTACCATTCAGATGTGTATGGTAAGTCTGCGTACCTGTCTATCAAAGCTGACAAAAGAGTAGACTGCCAAATAGAGTTTGTGACTGAGAAGGCATATTTAATAGGGTTACAATATCTTAAATAGTAAAGGAAGAGAGAGAGAGAGAGAGAGAGAGAGAGAGAGAGAGAGAGAGAGAGAGAGAGAGAGAGAGAGAGAGAGAGAGAGAGAGAGAGAGAGAGAGAGAGAGAGAGAGAGAGAGAGAGAGAGAGAGAGAGAGAGAGAGAGAGAGAGAGAGAGAGAGAGAGAGAGAGAGAGAGAGAGAGAGAGAGAGAGAGAGAGAGAGAGAGAGAGAGAGAGAGAGAGAGAGAGTGAGTGTGAGTGAGTGAGTGAGTGAGTATGAGTAAGTGAGTGTGTTCGCTTGTTTGTGTCTGAAAAATAGAGAGGAAAGGAGGGAGAGAGGGAGGGAGGGAGAGGATGATAACTGGTGGTTTGTCATCAGATATTTTTTGAATGCAGTTAGATTGATTGAACAGCATTCAAATTTTTAAAGAATTCTTTTATTTTATCATGAATCATTTTGCAAATTATCTTGAATCATTTGCAAATTCTGCATAAAAAAAATAATACATATATAATTTAATAGTGTATAAAATTAAAATGAATACTCAGAATTGACTTGTGAGTCCTTCGTAAATTTTACATTAAACACGTACATAAACCCATGTATAAACATACAAAACCCATGTATACCTCTTCAAGGGAAGTTCCTTGCTGTGGTGAAGAGGCTCTTGACCTTTTCGCCTTTTTCCTCAGACCAAACCTAAATATCCCCCACTCCTCCCTTCCCCACCCTATCTTTCCCATCCCACCTTTCTCATCCTACGTCCTCTCCCCATCCCTCGACTCTTCTTCCTTTTCTATGTTCGGCCTTTGGGGATCTCCCCTCGGAAATTATGGCTCCTAGGTCAAAGAGAGAGTATTGCTTTCCGTCTCATACAGTTGATGTCCTCGGTGGAGGTGATGTTTGCCATGGAATCTGGATCATCTGCCAATGTACGTACTGATCTGCTCTCTGGAATTCCGGAGGGCGGATTTGGGTGTCCTTAAAGTGACGGGTGTATCTCTGGAGGCTGTTTGGAAGTACCGGGAGGGGTCTGCCAAAGGGATTTGTACCTTGCGGTGAGCTTCCCACCGTCCTCTCTTTTGTCTGCCGAGGTGGCTTAATGGATGTGAGATTGTTATCTTGGATTGCCGGTTTACTGGTGTGAGGGTCTTCTTGGGTGCGGAGGAAGATATGCAATCCCTTTCCTTTCCTTTCCCTTCCTCCGACAGAACCTAATTACCCCCCAATCCTCCTTTTTCTTGTCCCATCCTCCCCATCCCTCCTTTTCTATTCCTCATCCTCTCCCCATCCCTTACGTTTTCATTTTCTGTTTTCAGCCTTTGGGGTTCTTCCCTCAGGCATTCTAGTTCCTAGGCTGGAGGAAGGGTACCGTGGTTCATCCCATTCCATTGAGGTCCTTGGTGGTAGTGTAGTTTGCCGTAGAATCTGGATTGTATGGAGATTCCAATCCCCCTCCAGTCTACCGGGGAAGGCTTCGGGTGTCTTTCAGGTGACAGGTGTATCAGTGTATCTCTGGAGGCTGCCTGTCAGATTCCAGGAGGTGGCTGCCAAAGGAGGTATGCTTTGTGGTGGATATCCGACCGCCCTCTCTTTTGTCCACCAAGGTGTCTCGGTAGATGTGAGGTTGCTATTACGGATTGCTGGTTTATTGACATGAAGGGTAGGGTATTGCACGGGTTCCATACATCATCTGTACTACTAACTGTGCTGAGGAAAGAAAGACCTAGCCATGGAGGTCCCAAATCCATGAAACTACTTCTCCTGGGCCTCTTTCTGTTGCAGCACCCTCTTACAACCCTGCCTCGTTATCAGACCATCCTTCGGACTTTTCTAATGCCCTTGTATTTTCTGCGAGTGACATTTTGTCGCACTCTCCTGATACCAAAGCTCGGCCTGACTCCTTTGACACATTCGATCTCCGCACATCTTTGACCATGCTTCCAGCTTCTCCCCATATGGTGCGACGGTTTTTAGATCACCCGCCCGCCTCAAAACAGACCACCTCCGTTCCCGCATCTAAATGACCATGACCTTTCTCTGATGACACTGCTTCAAATGCCTCTCACTCTACTCAGAAAACACCAATGCGACAATCTTTCCCTTTACATACTACACATCATAGTACACAATGCAGCTGACATGTTCTTCAGATTATCTTTCTGATCATGGTATCAGCAAGCCGCTCCTATGTTATGTTGGTCGAAATATTTCTTTTCATGCTCTCAAGAGTGGTGCACGCATCGTCTCGGTACAAAATGATAGCTAAGCTCACGATCTTTCTCTCCTTACCACCATAGATGCTATTCCTATAACAATTTAACAACACCATTCTCTCAGTTCTTCTCATGGTACAGTCGTTCTACCTCATACCATTGTTCAGCGTGATTTCCAGACATGTGGTGACGACCTTCTGGAGCAACTTGAGCTCCAAGACCCCCCAATTCTTAAAGTGGACACATATGTACTACCTGTCCGCAAGCGGAGACACTTCCCCTGCTCGCTTAACATTTGACTGCCGTGAGCTTCCTTCCTCGGTTTATACTGCGGACACCAGTTACAAGTCCGAAAGTTGATCCCTATATCACAACAGTGTAGAAATTCCTGGCATTTTGGCCATCCACTGAAATACTGCAGGTCCATGGCAGAATGCTCAGTCTGTGGTGTCACCGACCATACCAATACATCTTGTAGTCTATTTCCCTCTTGCTTCAATTGTAATGAAACTCTCCCTTCCTATTCTCGTCACTGCCAAGTTTGCTTAAATGAACGAGAAATCCGCTGTCTCAATGAGACAGAAGGCTTTAGTTATGCCAGCCTCTTTAAGGGGGGCTCCTTGACGAGGTAAAGAGGCTATCAGTCTGACAAATTGGACCTCTTGGTCTTCTTCCTCAGACCGAACCTAATTACCCCCCAATCCCCCCTCCCCTATCCCATCTTCCCCATCCTCCCTTTTTCCCTTTCCTCCTGCTCCTCCTCATTCCTTCCTTATTTCCTTCCCATTTTTACCCTGTGAGATTCTCTCCACAGTCATTCTGGTTCCTAGGTAGGGGGAAGGGTACCGTGGTTCACCCCATTCCATTGAGTTTCTTGGCGGTGGTGTAGTTTGCCGTGGAATCTGGATCGCCTGGGGATGTCCTGATACCTCTCCGGTGTTCCGGGGGATGGCTTTGGGTGTCTTTCGGGCGACGGGTGCATCTTTGGAGGCCACCTTTCGGATTCCAGGGGTGGTGGTCAAAGAAGGTATGCTTTGTGGTGGGTGTCCGGCCACCCTCTATTATGTCCGCTGAGGTGGCTCGGTGGATGTGAGGTTGCTATCCTGGATTCCTGGTTTACTGGCATGAAGGGTAGGGTATGTCACGGGTTCCATGCCGCATCTGCACTACTTGCGGTACTGAGGTCCTCTTGGGCGCAGAGGGAGATTTACGCCCCTTTCATTCCTCCTAAGAGCTATTCCTCCACGTTCCCCCCCTTTTTTCTTTTTTTTCTTTTATTCTCTCTTTTTTTTTTTTTTTTTTAAAAAGTAACCTAACCATGGACGACCCAATCTGTAAACCTACTACCCCCAGGCCCCTTCCTGTTACCGCACCCTGTTCTGACCCAGCCTCGTTATCGGACCACTCTTTAGACACTTCCAATACCCCTGTACCTCTCGCTGCTACCAATTCATCACCTACTTCAGGTACCGGGGTTCTGACTGGCCCCTTTTATACGTCTGACCTTCGCTCTTCTCTGACCTTGCTTCTGGCTTCTCCCTCTATGGTGCGGCAATTTTTGGGTTGCTCGCCCATCTCACGACAGACCAATTCTGGTCCCACATCTAAACGCCCAAAACCCTTACATGATGATACTTTGTTACTTCCTTCTCATGCATCTCAGAAATGACCAGCACGTCACGCACTCCCCTTAAACACTATATTTCACACTACACAATGGACTACTTCTTCTACTACCTATCTTTCCTATCATAGTACAGTAGACCCTCGCTATTCGAACACTCCAAAACTCACCCTTTTATGTAAGTTTATTATTGTAAGTGCTTTTATAAGTGTATTTTTGGGGGTCTGAAATGAACTAATCTAATTTACATCATTTCTTATGGGAATAAATTCGTTTGGTAACAGCACTTGAACAGTATTCTGGAATGAGGGTGAGTTTTGGAGTGTTCGAATAGCGAGGGTCCACTGTATTGGTAAGGCACTCCTGTGTCATGTGGGCAAAGACATCGCCTTTCACGCTCTCAAAAGTGGCACATGCATCGTTACGGTCCAGAATGCCGACCAAGCTCGTGATCTTTCTCGCCTTACGTCCATAGATGCTACTCCTGTCACTATTGAAAAACATCATTCTCTCAGCACTTGTAGTGGCACTGTTATTCAAAGTTGACACTTTTGTCCTCCCTGCCCGCCGGCGAAGACGATATCCTTGCAATAATGCTCGCTTAACTTTCGACTGCCATGACCTTCCGCCCTCGGTCTACATTGCGGGTCACCATTTACAAGTTCAAAAGGTGATCCCTGCACCGCAACAGTGTAGAAACTGCTGGCGTTTTGGTCTTCCGGCGAAATATTGCAGGTCCATGGCCGAATGCCCAGTCTGTGGTACCAACGACCATGCCAATCCTTCTTGTAGTCTACTTCCCTCTTGCCTTAACTGTCGTGAGGCGCATCCATTTTACTCTCGCCATTGTCAGGTTTACCTAAATGAGCGGGAAATCCGTTGTCTCAAAGAGGCGGAAGGCTTCTCATATGCTATGGCTGTCTCTCATCTACGCCTTCAAGGGAGACCCCCGTATTTCCTATTCTCGCGTTGCTAAACGTCCCCCCACTTCTAGGGCCACAACTCCCACGGCTTCCTCAGTGGTTGCCCCATTCTCACTCACCCCCATCTCGAATTCTTTTGCTGTTCTTGACTCTGAGGTCCCTATCTCGGCACCACTTACTGTCCTCACCCCTTCCTCTACTCACTCGCACAGTTCTGTGTCTACACGCCCTCGTTCAACACCTCCTCACCACCCCTCTTCTTCTCAGAAGTCCGGCAAAAAAAAAAAACATTGTTAAACTCTCCTCTCTCCCCTCCTTCCCTTCTCCATCCTGCACATTTTTTCTTCCCACGTTCTATGCCTGGTTTCTCACCTCCAACTAGTTTTCTTACGTGTGTGGAGGTTCATCCTCCTCCTCCTTCATCCCCTGTTCCCTCCCAAGTTTCTTCCTCTACTGCCCC
>WNWK01006566.1:0-104333 GCA_009830355.1 Cherax destructor
GGTCTTTTTTTCCCCTTCCCCCAATCTTCATGACTTTGCACTTAGGGAACCCGGGGGTTTTGGGGGACCAGGCTTGCAGCCTGTCCAGCCCCCTTTGTAGTTCTGCCTGGTCCTCCCCCGATTGAATTCTTCTCATCAACTTCACATCGTCTAAAAAAAACACTTCTGAGTCTTTCCTTCCCATGTTTCACAAATACCAGAAACAGCCCGGGTTTTATGTTTGTGTGTTTGTATGTGTGTCTGTGTCAGTTTGTTTTGTCTTTGTTACTTTTGATGTTTGGTAAGAAAGTCACAAGGGAAAAAAAAAAAAAAGAAGAAAAAAAGAGGGGGGAAGAAAAGAAGAAGATGTAGGAAAGAGGAGGAAGAAGATATAAGGAAGTTTAAAGGGGAGGGAGGACAAGGAAGGAAGAGGGGGAAGGAAAAGGGCCCCTACCCCATATCTCCGGTGAATTCCCTTCCCCCCAACCCCCCCCCCCTTACCTCCACCCCTTACCCCTTCCCCCTATACTCTCCCCTTTTTTTTTCGTCTGCTTTAAGGGAGGAGGTGAACCACAAGCATCCGCACTTGTATATTCCCGGGGTGATCTGTTCCTATCTCCCATAAACTCACCTGGGCCCCCCCAAAAGTCTCTCTCTCTCTCTCTTCTCTCTCTCTCTCTCTTTTTTATCTATCTTTTTCTATCTATTTTCTGGCTATCTATCTGTCTATCTATCTGCTATCCATATTTTATAAATTCAAAGAAATGACTGAGCTTCAAAAACCAAATTTTTATGTGAAAAAAAAAAAAGAAAATCTTGACCGAGTATTTTTCATCAATCTTCGGGGTCGTGTTGGGGCACGACATGATATTTACAAACACAATACAAAACAGAAATTCAAATACACGTCAACAAAACCCAGAAAGTTGAAGGAAGATTTTTTGGTCCAAAGTGCTTGGGGGGGTTATGTGGGAGCCTGAGCCGATGGGGTTTAACACAGCTCAACACTCAGTTCTGAGACACAGCTCAACACTCAGTGTTACCCCAGACACAGCTCAACACTCAGTTTTTCCCCCAGACACAGCCAACACTCAGTGTTACTCCGGACACAGCTCAACACTCAGTGTTACCCGAGACACAGCTAAACACTCAGTGTTACTCCCAGAAAAGCTAAACACTCAGTGTTACTCCCAGACACAGCTCAACACTCAGTGTTCTCCCGACACAGCTAAACACTCAGTGTTACTCCCAGACACAGCTCAACACTCAGTTTACTCCCAGCCGCTCAACACTCAGTGTTACCCCAAAACACAGCCCCCTCAGTGTTACTCCCAGAAAGCTCAACACTCAGTGTTACCCCAGAAAGCTCAACACTGTTTACTCCCAGACACAGCAAAACACCAGTGTTACCCGAGACACAGCAAAACCTCAGTGTTACCCCAAAACACAGCAAAACCTCAGTGTTACCCCCAAACACAGCTCAACACTCAGTTTACTCCCAGACACAGCTCAACACTCAGTTTACTCCCAGACACAGCTCAACACCTTTCCCCCAGACACATCTCAACACTCAGTGTTACTCCCAGACACAGCTCAACACTCAGTGTTACTCCCAGCACAGCTCAACACTCAGTGTTACCCCAGACACAGCTCAACACTCAGTGTTCCCCAGAAAAGCTCAACACTCAATGTTACTCCCAGACACAGCAAAACACTCAGTGTTACTCCCAAAAGTCAACACTCAATGTTCCCCCCAGACACAGCTCAACCTCAGTGTTACTCCAGACACCCAACACTCAGTGTTCCCCAAAAAGCTCAACACCGGTTACTCCCAGACACACCAACCCCCCATTTCCACTGATCTCATCGAAGGAGTTGGGGGAAAAAGGGGAAGTAAAAAAATTATTTCAGGGCTTGGGGAAGGCGACCAAAAGGCAGATGTCACCTGGAGTCACCGGAGGGTATTTCGGGATGTGAAACATTTTAAAGGCGTTTGACAAATGCGATCGTGGAGTGATAGCGCATATAATGAAGGCTGTAGGAAGGTAGGCAGGTGGATTTACGGGTAAACTAAATTAACTGCGGAATCAGAATCTTTTGTAATATGTTTGTGAAGGTATTGGTGGTGTACCAGGCGTGATTCCTGTGATGGTTTTACGAAACGGAAGGCTTGGGATAAACGTTGTAGTCTTGGGATAAACGTTGAAGTCTTGGGATAAACGTTGTAGTCTTGGGATAAACGTTGTAGTCTTGGGATAAACGTTGTAGTCTTGGGATAAACGTTTTTCTTGGGATAAACGTTGTAGTTTGGGGTAAACTTTAGTCTTGGGAAAAACGTTGTGTCTTGGGATAAACGTTGAAGTCTTGGGATAAACGTTGTAGTCTTGGGATAAACGTTGAGTCTTGGGATAAACGTTGTAGTCTTGGGATAAACGTTGTAGTCTTGGGATAAACGTTGTAGTCTTGGGGTAAACGTTGTAGTCTTGGGATAAATGCCTCTGAAGTTTTTTGGTCTTTCCCACCTAAAAAATTATAATTTCAATTTCTGTTTTTCTATAAATTTTCAGGGTTAAATTGTCCGTATGTACTCCCCAATTTTTACCACACAGTTGAGGTTGCAGGACGAGTTCAGCCCCTCGTTTTTTATAATTTCCCGATAATTCTGCAGATTTTGGGGGAAAAAACAAAGTCAGTAAAAAAGGGAGCCAAAGCATATGCAGATTCTATGCAAAGGTAGGGGTTTCAGAGATTGTTGGAATAAACACCCAGAAAATGTGCCAACATTTAAAAAGGAAAAAAGGGGTTTTAAAAAAGAGTGCAGATTTCATCCAGTGATGTGTAAAACTTAACACAGTCCAGAGAATGTTATGAAAAGGCTGCCCAGACCACCATATAAAGGGAACAGTACGATACAGAAAAAAGGGAAAGGGGAAAAAAAAGAACAGCAATTTTTTTTAGATATAAGGAGAAAAACCCCGATAAAAGAAAGAGACAAAGGAAATGGTACAGAGGGGAAAAGGGGGAGAACAGTGGGACAAGAAGGGACCCCAACTCATCGGGGGTGTATAAACAATCAAAGTCAGTACTGAGAAACCAGGGGAAAAGGGGACCAGGGGCCATACCAGGTAGGACATCACCAGTGGTAAACCAAACACAAAAAAAGCCCCCAAAATCCCAAATGGTAACTCCTGCTTCATATTTAAATATTCAGGGTCTAAAAAAAATAAAATGACAAAGTTAGTTATGAGGGACTTATCAGAAGCAAATGCCAGGGGAGTTTACGAAACACATAAAAGGGATTTTTTGGGGGAGATTCAGATAGAAAACTATAAATGTATAGATGGATAAATTAAAAAGGTCACAGGGGGGTAGGACTTTATAAAAGATATTCTGTTGAAAGAATTTTTTAACGCAAATGATATAGTAGAAACCTCGGCTTAAAGTGGAAAATAAGAATCTAGTAATTATCCTAGTATACAAACCCCCATCAGCAACTGCGGAGGAATTCACAGAGCAGTTAAAGAAGATAGATAGCTATCTGGATAGGCTAGAGAATCCCACCCCAAACATTTTAATCCTTGGAGATTTTAATCTCCCTCATGTAAAATGGAAGATGAGGCACCATAATGTTATACCAGAAATAACTCCTGGAAGCACCCTGGCTCAACAGGCACATACCAGGGAACTAATGAGGCTTTGTGAAAAGTACTCACTAAACCAACAGATAATTGATCCCACTAGAAATGAAAATACCCTGGATTTGATATTCACAAACAACGAGGAATTAATCAGAGACATAACAGTTACAAAAACAATATACTCTGATCATAACATCATAGAAGTTCAAACTAGTATTAACTCAGGGTTGGGAACTGCGACACTAATGTTAGAGACGGAATGTTCAGTAAGTTTAATTTTAATAATCATAGAATTGACTGGGAAAAAATAAACCAAGAGCTATCAGACATATCATGGGAATAGACATGAGCCCCCTAATCCCCACCAGTGCCTAAGAAGCTGAATACAGAAGCATACAAGGTATGTATGAAACACGTACCATTGAGGAAACCCCGAAGAAGATCAGATATAGAGAGAGGCGTAGGAGATGGTACAGGAGAAGAAAACGGGTTACTGAATTGCTGAAAAACACAGTTATGTTGCAACAGAGGAGAATAGCCTTAACCGAGAGATCACGGAATTAGAGCAAAAACTTAAGATGTCATACCTGACAGAAGAAGTACAAAGGGAACAAAGAGCCATACAGGATATTGCAAGAAACCCAAAATATTTCTACTCCTATGCAAAATCCAAGCTAAGAACTACCTGTAGAATTGGACCATTATTGAGAGGAGATTCGTATACGGACGATGAACAGGAAATGAGTGAAATTCTAAAAGAACAGTATGAGTCAGTGTTCAGCAACCCACTAAATGACAGCAAGGTAGAAAATGCAGAAATATTTTTCACTCCACAGAAGGCTGCGCAGACCACCTAACCGACATTAGTACAAATCCCATAGATTTCGAAAAAGAAATGGCCAACATGCCCACTCACTCAGCACCTGGACCAGATTCATGGAATGCTTTATTTATAAAGCAGTGCAAAGTACCATTAGCAAGAGCCCTTAGTATTCTGTGGAGAAAGAGCTTAGATCTATGTGAAATTCCAGAGGCCTTAAAGAGTGCAGACATAGCTCCTTTGCATAAGGGAGGTAGTAGAGCACTAGCTAAAAATTACAGACCAGTAGCCCTCACTTCTCACATCATAAAAATCTTTGAAAGAGTGATGAGACGGCAGATTACAAAGTTCATGGACCAGCACAACCAACATAACCCGAACCAGCATGGCTTTAGAGCGGGTCGATCATGCCTGTCACAGCTGCTGAACCATTATGACAGAATTGGAGGCATTGGAGGACGACCAAAACGCAGATGTGATTTACACAGATTTTGCAAAGGCGTTTGACAAATGCGATCATGGAGTGATAGCGCACAAAATGAGGGCTATAGGCATTACGGGGAAGGTAGGCAGATGGATTTTGAGTTCCTAACACAAAGAACACAAAAAGTAGTAGTGAACAGGGCAAGATTCAGCATCAGCGAGGTCAAAAGCTCCCGTGCCCCAAGGCACTGTCCTGGCACCTCTGCTGTTTCTCATCCTCATAGCAGACATAGATAAAAAAACCCAGCACACTTTTGTATCATCATTTGCAGATGACACTAAAATAAGCATGAAAGTCACTAAGGTAGAGGACACTGAAAAAATTTCAGGAGGACATAAGCAGGGTCTTCCAATGGGCAGTGGAGAACAACATGACGTTCAATGGTGATAAGTTTCAGCTGCTTAGGTATGGAAAAATGAAGAACTCAAAAGGAACACTATATACAAAACGCAAGAGGTCACCACATAGAACGAAAGGAACACGTAAAGGACTTGGGAATAATTATGTCTGCTGATCTGTCGTTTAAAGACCATAACAAGACAAAGATCACAACAGCCAGGAAGATGACGGGGTGGGTATTGAGAACTTTCAAAACAAGGGAAATAATGCCGATGGTGACACTATTCAAATCGCTAGTGCTCCCTCACTTAGAATACTGCTCAGTGCTGACGGCCCCGTTCAGGGCAGGAGAAATAGCAGAGTTGGAACAAATCCAGAGATCGTTTACGGCTCACATTGAGCCATTGAAACATCTAAATTATTGGGAACGCCTTCAAGTCTTGAACATGTACTCATTGGAGCGGAGGAGAGAGATACATGATAATATATACATGGAAAGTACTTGAGGGCCTGGTCCCAAATCTGCACACTGCCATAACAACATACTGGAGTGAGAGATATGGGAGAAAGTGTAAAATAAACCCAGTGAGGAGCAGGGGTGCGGTGGGGACAATACGGGAGCACTGTATTAACATCCGGGGTCCCAGACTATTCAACATTTTACCAGAAGATATCCGAAACACGGCTGGAACCAGTGTAGAAGCCTTCAAGAGGAAACTGGACAAGTATCTTCACCAGGTGCCAGATCAACCAGGCTGTGATGGATATGTGGGGCAGCGGGCCTCCAGCAGCAACAGCCTGGTTGACCAGGCAAGCACCAGACGAGCCTGGCCCATGGCCGGGCTCAGAGAGTAGATACTCTCGAAACTCTTCAAAGGTATATCAAAGGTATTGCCTTGGTTGTGGTTAAATTCTAATAGCCACTTGTCAGACCAATCCTGCAGCTTGTCCAGATCCATTTGTAGTCATTCCTGGTCTACTGCTTTTTTGCATTTTCTTCATTAGTATCACATCTTAAGAGAACAGGAACACCTCTGACTTGGTTTGACTTGTCGTGTCGTCGACATGCACTAACAAACGGTAGTGGCCGAAGTACTGATTCTTGTGGAACACCACTCGTCACACTAGCCCATTCCGATACTTCCTCCAGGACAATAATGCCTTTGTTTCCTTCCTGTTAAGTAGTCCTTGATTCACTGCAGTGTTTTCCCTGTTATTCCTGCCTCCTCATCTAACTTTCGCCCAATCTCCTGCGAGGTAACTGTATTGAATGTGTTCTTGCAGTCCAGAAATATTCCCCTCAACCCACACTCTCTGCTGTCTAATTTTCATTACCTTGTCATAGAACTCTAGTAGACTTGTTAAACACAATTCATCACCACAAAAACCCTGCTGGTTCCTTATGAATCCTATCCTTTCCATTTACTCCACTACAATTCTCCTGATAATATTCTTTATGACCTACAGACCGTAATATGCATGGCACTGGCACTGCCTGTAGTTCAGTGCCACCTGTTTCTCCCTTGTTTTTGTTTTTGAATATTGTGACAACATTTGCTATTTTCCAGATGTGTACTCACCTAGTTGTGGTTGCAAGGGTCGAGTCACAGTTCCTGGCCCCGCCTCTTCACTGGCCGCTACTTGGTCATACCTCTCCTTAAAGCTATGTATGGATCCTGCCTCCACTACATCACTTCTCAGACTATTCCACTTCCTGGCAACTCTGTGACAGAAGAAATGCTTCCTAACATCCCTGTGGTTCATCTGAGTCTTCAACTTCCAACTGTGACCCCTTGTTGCTGTGTCCCACCTCTGGAACATTCTGTCTCTGTCCACCTTGTCGATTCCTCTCAGTATTTTGTATGTCGTTATCATATCCCCTCTATCTCTTCTGTCTTCCAATGTCGTTAGGTCGATTTTCCGTAACCTCTCCTCGTAGGACATACCCCTTAGCTCCGGGACTAGTCTTGTTGCAAACCTTGCCACTTTCTCTAGTTTACTTATATGCTTGGCTAGGTGAGGGTTCCAAACTGGCGCTGCATACTCCAGTATGGGCCTAACGTGCACAGTGTACAAGGTCCTGAATGACTCCTAATCAAGATGTCGGAATGCTGTTCTTAGGTTTGCCAGGCGCCCGTATGCTGCAGCAGGTATTTGGTTGATGTGCGCCTCAGGAGATGTGCCCGGTGTTATACTCACCCCAAGATCCTTTTCCTTGAGTGAGGTTTGTAGGCTCTAGCCCCTAGACTGTACTCCGTCTGTGGTCTTCTTTGCCCTTCCCCAATCTTCATGACTTTGCACTTGGTGGGGTTGAATTTCAGGAGCCAGTTGCTGGACCAGGCTTGCAGCCTGTCCACATCCCTCTGTAGTTCTGCCTGGTTCTCGTCCGATTGAATTTTTCTCATCAACTTCATATCATCTGCAAACAGGGACACTTCGGAGTCCATTCCTTACGTCATGTCGTTCACAAATACCAGAAACAGTACCGGTCCTAGGACTGATCCCAGTGGCACCCCGCTCGTTACAGGCGCCCACTTCGACACCTCGCCACGTACCATGACTCGCTGTTGTCTTCCTGACAGGTATTCCCTGATCCATTGTAGTGCCTTCCTTGTTATTCCTGCCCTGGTCCTCCAGTTTTTGCACTAATCTCTTGTGTGGAACTGTGCCAAACGCCTTCTTACAGTCCAAGAAAATGCAATCTACCCACCCCTCTCTCTCTCTCTTGTCTTACTGTCGTCACCCTGTCATAGAACTCCAGTAGGTTTGTGATGCAGGATTTCCCGTCCCTGAAAACATGCTGGCTGTCGTTAAGCTCATTCCTTTCTAGGTGCTCCACCACTCTTCTCCTGATAATCTTCTCCATGACTTTGCATACTATACATGTCAGTGACACTGGTCTGTAGTTTAGTGCTTCGTGTCGGTCTCCTTTTTTAAAAATTGGAACTACATTTGCTGTCTTCCATACCTCAGTTAGTCGCCCTGTTTCGATAGATGTGTTTGAGATTGTTGTTAGTGGTACACATAGTGCCTCTGCTCCCTCTCTGTGTGTCAGTTGAGGTGTTGAAGATCGCTGCTTGTGGTTCACGCAGTTGATCTGCTTCATCTCGCTGAACCCACAGAGAGATGTTGTCTGGTGCCATTGCTTCACGAACCTGGCTCTCATAGACGTGTGTTTGCTGTGACATTCCCTCACTTCAATGATGCAACCTTATGAAGGCGTGGGAGGTGTGTGCGAGTGATGAGAGGTGTGTGCGAGTGATGAGAGGTGTGTGCGAGTGATGAGAGGTGTGTGCGAGTGATGAGAGGTGTGTGCGAGTGATGAGAGGTGTGTGCGAGTGATGGGAGGTGTGTGCGAGTGATGGGAGGTGTGTGCGAGTGATGGGAGGTGTGTGCGAGTGATGGGAGGTGTGTGCGAGTGATGGGAGGTGTGTGCGAGTGATGGGAGGTGTGGGAGTGATGCGAGGTGTGTAGGAATGATGGAAGGTGTGTGCGAGTGATGGGAGGTGTGGGAGTGATGGGAGGTGTGTGGGAGTGATGGGAGGTGTGTGGGAGTGATGGGATGTATGCTTCAAGACAGTCAGTTGGATGCCTAAGATGGCACTCTCTCAGCCATGCTTCCGGCGTAGTCGTTCTATCATAATTCTCCTCTCTCTCTCTCTCTCTCTCTCTCTCTCTCTCTCTCTCTCTCTCTCTCTCTCTCTCGCTCTCTCTCGCTCTCTCTCGCTCTCTCTCTCTCTCGCTCTCTCTTTCTGTATATAGGTGGAAAAAGAGGAAGTAAAGTGAGAGAAAGGAGGGAAGGAGGAAGTAAAGTGAGAGAAAGGGGGGAAGGAGGAAGTAAAGTGAGAGAAAGGGGGGAAGGAGGAAGTAAAGTGAGAGAAAGGGGGGAAGGAGGAAGTAAAGTGAGAGAAAGGGGGAAAGGAGGAAGTAAAGTGAGAGAAAGGGGGAAAGGAGGAAGTAAAGTGAGAGAAAGGGGGGAAGGAGGAAGTAAAGTGAGAGAAAGGGGGGAAGGGGGGTTTTAATTGGTTGGTGGAGAGTAGTGAACTTTGTGAAACGTGTAGGAATGTGTCACCCTCTTCCCCTCCCCTCTTCCCCCATCCCCTCCCCTCATCCCCCCTACCCTCTTCCCCTCCCACTCCACCTCTCTCTCTCTCTCCCTCTCTCTCTCTCTCCACTTCCTTATTCCTGTACTTTCTTACTTTTTTGAGTGGGTAACTGTTGGGTGGGTGACTGTTGATTGGGTAACTGTTTTGAAGAATTTTTAGTTTCCACATGAGTGACATTAGTCTGTTGGTAATCCTCCTTACTCATGAAAGGAGGCATTTGAAGAGTCGTGGTCCCTTAACACTTAGTGAGTTCTCTGTGTGTATTCATTGTTGCTCTGCTATGACTGGAGGTATCCTGCGCTCTATGTCAAGCCTCTTATGTTCATAAGTATTAATTTCAGTGTATAGACTTGGTACCAGTCCCTCCAGTATCTTCCAGGTGTAGATTATGATGTAACTTTATTCCCTACCTACCTGGAGGGTGTTCCGGGGGTCAACGCCCCCGCGGCTCATTCCTTGACCAGGTCTCCCGGTGGATCAGGGCCTGATCAACCAGGCTATTACTGCTGGCCTCACGCAAACTGACGTACGAACCACAGCCCGGCTGGTCAGGTACTGACTTTAGTTGACTGTCCAGTACCTTCTTGAAGACAGCCAGAGGTCTGTTGGTAAGTTCCCTTATGTATGCTGGGAGGTAGTTGAACAGTTTTGGGCCCCGGACACTTATTGTGTTGTCTCTCAGTGTATTCGTGGCACCCCTGCTTTTCATCCGGGGAATGTTGCATCTCATGCCGAGTCTTTTGCCTTCATAGGGAGTGATTTTCGTGTGCAAGTTTGGTACTAATCCCTCTAGGATTTTCCAAGTGTATATTATCATGTATCTCTCTCGCTTGCATTCCAGGGAATACAAATCAAAAGATTTCAACCGTTCCTAGTAATTTAGATGCTTTATCGTACTTACGTGTGCCGTGAAAGTTCTTTGTACACTCTCCAGGTCAACAATTTTGCCTACCTTGAAGGGGACAGTTAGTGTACAGCAGTATTCCAGCCTAGAGATAACAAGCGATATGAAGGGTAATCATCATGGGCTTGGCGTCCCTAGTTTTGAATGTTCTCATTATCCATCCTATCATTTTCCTAACAGATGCGGTAGATACATTGTTGTAGTCTTTGAAGGTGAGATCCTCTGACATTATCACTCCCAGGTCCCTCATATTACTTTTTCGTTCTATTGTATGGTTAGAATTTGTCGTATACCCTGATTCAGAGCTTTTCACCGTAGCTGCCTAAGACTTTACTTTGTTTACTATTACTCTTTGTTTTCTGTTTTCTGTTATCGCACTTTTCGAAGGCTTTCGCAAAGTCTGTGTATACTACATCTACGTTTTGTTTATCCTCCATAGCATCCAGGACCTTATTCATAGTGGTACAGTAGCTGGGACAGGTAGGAGCGACCTGCTCTAAACCCGTGTTGCCCTGGGTTGTGTAATTTATGGGTATCTAGGTGGTTGGTGATCATGCTTCTTAGAATCCTTTCAAAGATTTTTATGATATGGGATGTTAGTGCTGTCGGTCTGTAGTTCTTTGGAATTGCTTTACTCCCACCTTTGTGGAGTGGGCCTATGTCTGTTGTTTTTTAGTGAGTGTAGGATGACCCCTGTGTCCATGCTTCCTCTTCATAGAATGCTGAAGGCACGTGACAGCGGTTTCTTGCAGTTCTTGATGAACACGGAGTTTTATGTGTCCGGACCCCAGGCCCAGCCCAGACTCATGGAACCACAGCCCGGCTGATCCGGCACTGACTTTAAGTATCTGTCCAGCTCCCTCTTGAAGGTAACCAGGAGTCTATTGGTAATTCCCCCTTTGCCTGGTGGAAGGCTGTTGAGCAGTCATGGGCCCCGGACACTTACTGTGTTTTCTCTTAGTGTACAGTTCTAGATACTTCAAACGCTTCCAGTAATTTAGGAGTTTCACTGAGTATATATACGAGCTGTGAAAGTTCTCTGTACATTTTCCAGCTCAGAAATTTCTCTTGCCTTGAAGGGAACCGATAATACACAGCAATACTCCAGCCTAGAGAGAACGAGTGATGTGAGGAGTGTCATCAACGCCTTGGCATATCTTGTTCTGAAGGTTCTAGTTGTCCAACCAATCCAACTGCCCATATAAATTTAATCAAATATTTGAATTGGTGGGACTGTCTGAAAGTTTAGGACCGGTGCTCAAAATTTCTGTTGTATTATTTTCAATGCGCTAATTTAACAAATCATATAAGTTATTATAGTCTCTACACTACGTGTGTGTATACGCTAATAATTTCTTTTAGTTTAACGTAATTGAAAAGTATAGTAGAACACAAACTGCCCTGGTGACCCCACAAACCCTGGCACACTAACACTGGCAGTTACACCAATTCAACAAGAAGAAAATCCCCAACAAACAACAATGCAACATTTGCATTTGCAAAGATACACAGCCTTAAGAGGCACGTAAGTTCCCCTGTCTTCTAATAACATGCTATTAGAAGACGGGGGAACTTACGTGCCCCTTAAGCCATCCACCAACAACAAAATACCATTCATCAGTGGATTCCTCGTGGAGTCATGCGATATTAGCGGCTCTCACTGAGACCCACAAAAACAAAACAAAAAACTATGACAACTCAATATGGATATAGGGTACAACTTATTTAAATGCGACAGAAAGAACAGGCAACAAGGAGGGGGTTTGCCTTGTATGTCAAAGAGTCGCTGATTAGCATAGTTCCTAAAGACAACAAATGATGTAGTTTAGGCAGCAAAGATTGAGAAGGTAAACCTGGTCGTTGTGGTTGTATATAAGGCGACCGATGCAACGTCCCAGCAGCTCAAGGAACAGCTATTAAAAATTGATAACTGTCTGGAAAATCTTGCAAGCCCATCACTACACATCTTGCTGGTTGGTGATTTCAATCTAAGACGCTGAAAATTGAATAACGTAGAAAATAATGATATAACAGAGATAATTCCAGGAGCCATCAGCAGCTCAGACGCAAATTCCCACAAATGAGCTGCTGAATCTCTGTAATAAATTCACTTTAGGCCAGTAAACAGGAGAGTAAACAAGACGGTAAATACACTTGACTTTATTTTCATAAATAATGATGACCTGGTACAAAATATAAAAGAATTAAAGACAGTAAATTGAGATCACACTCTTAAGTTCAGACTTGTATGCCCAGGAGTCCTGACCAGTAAGTGTACACGGTTATTAAGGTGACTTACCATAGTTTATTGTAACAACAAGAATATCACTTGGATCAAATAAATCATGTCCTTTATGAAACATGCTGGGAAGATATTTTAAATGACATGGATCCAAACCAGTGTCCAGGAAGGATCAACTTTGTCGCAGTTGAAATATACTCAGTTCACATTTCCCCTGGAAAACTGTATCCTAGAGAGGCTCCTTCTAGAGGCGTAAGTGAATCATCACAAAGCTTCCTAAGTGGGATAGATAATCTGAAGGAAGCAGTGACCAGGGAACTGAAAATAGCAAATTTAATTTAATAAATCATATAGGATTTAGGAGAGACTAAAGGGACTAAAAGCAATAAATGAAATTGAAAGGCTCCGAAATATATCGCTTCGTGTGTCAAAATGAGGCAAAAAACACATCTGGTATTGGATCCTGGACTAAAGAAGATGGGACTTACATTGATGAAAGTGAACAAGTGAGTTAGATACTGAGGTGCCACTATGACTGTGTTTACCGAGCCATTAATCAGACTCAAGCTGTATAATCCTACGGGTTTAGCGTTTCCCCACGATTATAATAATAATAATCAGACTCAAGATCGACAAACTGAATGAATTTTTTCATGAATGAGACTCAAAAACTTACCAACTCAAAAATTTCTGGCATAACCCTAATATCACTAGACGCTGAAAAGAACATTGACGATGTGTTCGTCAAGGACTACAACAAACCTGTTACTGCTGCCTTATATATGGTATGGAGAGGGAGCCTAGACACAGGGCCATCACAGTCACTAAAAACAATGGATATTGCCTCACTTCACAAAGGTGGGAGTAAAACTATAGCGAAGAATTATGGACCGATATCTCTAACGTCCCACATCATTAAAAACTTTCAAGGGATTCTTAGAAGCAAGATCACCAACCATTTGGATACCCAACAATTGCACAACCCAGGGCAGCATGGGTATCAGGCAGGTCCCTCCTGCCTCTCGCAGCTACTGGACCACTATGACATGGTCATGTATACACTGGAGGCAAACAGAATGCAGATGTAGTGTACACACTTGTAAAAGCCTTTGACAAGTGTGATCACGGTGTAATAGCGCACAAAATGCGTGCTAAAGGAATTAATAGAAAAATGGGCAGACGGATCTTTAACATTCTAACAAACAGAACACAAAGAGTAATAGTAAACAGAGTTAGGTCAGAGGCGGCTATAGTCAAAACATTGTACAGTATTCACCCGCATCCTTTTCATTATCCTCATCTGACAGACGAGACATGTGAGTCATAGCACCGTGTCTTCCTTCGCAGATGATATTAGAATTTGCATAAGAGTGTCATCATTCAAGCAGATATAACCCAAGTCTTCTATTGGGCCGCAGAAAGCAATATGATGCTCTATGAAAACAAATTTCAGCTGCTCCTCCAGTAGACTCCAGGTAGACTCTGTTATGGGAAAATTGAAGAATTAAAAACTAGAACAGAGTATAAACAAGTTCTAAATACACATTGTGAAGGATTTAGGATTGGTAATGTCATTATCACAACTGTAACTAAAATGACAGGATGAATAATGAGAACCTTCAAATCAAGGGATTCCAAGCCAATGATGATCCTCCTTAAGTCACTTATTCTCTGTAGGCTGGAATACTGTTATACATTAACAGCACCTTTCAAGGCAGGCGAAATTGCAGATCTGGAGAATGTACAGAGAACCTTCATTGCACGTACAAGTTCGGTAAAGTACCTCAATTACTGGGACCTTTTGAACTCTTTTCACCTGTACTCCTTGGAATGCAGGCGAGAAAGGTACATCATAATTTACACCTGGAAAATCCTAGACGGACCGGTTCCAAATCTGCACACAAAAATGACTCCTTATGAAAGTAAAAGACTCGGCATACGGTGCCGAATACAGAGAAAACACATTAAGTGTCTGAGGCCTAAGACTGTTAAACTGCCTCCCAGCATACATAAGGAGAATTACCAATAGACCCCTGGCTATCTTCAAGGAGCTGGACAGATACCTGAAGGCAGTACCTAACCAGCCAGGCTGTGGTTCGTACGTTGGATTGTGTGCGGCCAGAAGTAACACCCTAGTTGATCAGGCCCTGATCCACCTTCAAGCCTGGTCATGGACTGGGCCGCGGAGGCGTTGACCCCCTAAACTTCCTTCAGGAAGCCTTCAGGCATCTCCCATGCGCTGTATAATATTTGCGGGTCTAGCGCTCTACCCATGAATGTCAATAATAATAATAATAATAATAATAATAATAATAATAATAATAATAATTTTATTAGTTTGAGATCCAGATGAGAGTAGAAGTGTGTGATGTGTCCCTTCCCGTCTCTCCCCTGCCTTTCAAGTGGTTATTTCCCGGGCGCTAAAACCACAGCTTTCAGGGGTGCGATAAGGGCCAGAAGGACGTGGCTTGGTGGGAGGTTGGGGTTGTTGATGAGGGGCAAACCTGATACAAGGCACCACCACAGCGCTAAACCGGATAAATATATATATATATATATACATACATACACATACATACTATATATATATATACATACATAGGATAGCTCCGGGTGAAGCACCTTAGTGCGAATGGCTTAAGCTAGTGTCTTCCATCCCCCCTGTGGCTATATATCGACCTGCCTAGTATGGGGCAACAGGCCTGCTGCAGTGTTCCTCCTTTCTCCTTTCTTATGTTCTTATGTACTGAGACTCTATTCTTCTGTTTTCGTTATCTGGGTTTCCCTGCTGTTATAATCTGCGTATCAAGAAGTGTGTCAGCTGACAAGGCAGTCATCAGCAGTAACAGCCTAGTTGATCAGGCCCTGATCCACCGGGAGGCCTGGTCATGGACCGGCCGCGGGGGCGTTGATCTCCGGAATACCCTCCAGGTAGATAGGTTAATGTCAGCTGACAAGGCAGTCATCAGTACCTGGGTTACTGTGAGTCTACTTTCCACTGTCAGTGATTTCACTGACAGGTTGGATGTGGCGGAGGAAATTTCAAGGTCAGTGTTTGAGGGGGGAAGAGTAAATAGCTTTTAGGGATTGTGGAAAATCTTCATCGTAGAGAAGAACATGGAAAAGATTGACAGCTGGAGATCTTATAGTTCACACGGAGACTTTCCGCTGGGGACTAAGTTTATTTCTGCTTTTTCTTTTTAGATGGTCAAGGCAAGGATACTATAGCATGAGGTGAGGGACGACTGGCTAGAGTTGTGGCTAGGTATCTTGGAGTCGGGAAAAATGAAAGGACACAGGAACCGCCAGAAGCCCTCGGGAAGAGTTAGGGACGGCGCTGACCGCAACACTGTAGGTTCCCACCCGCTTATATGGCTCACTTCCCTTCCCTTTTCCTTCGTTCCAGTCTTGTCTCCACCCTCCCCTTTACCCTTTGACTCCCCTTCTTCGGCTGCCTCCAAGCGGGGTCCCAGTGTGGGTCGCTGAACAAGCCGGACACCTCACAATAAACCACACACAACCTTAGTGACCTGTTGGAAAATCCCAGGAAGTGTAACGCTTAACAAATCTAGGCATAGCTGTGTAAACTTCAGTATCACGTCATGTGAAGAGTGTCCTCAGGCCCTTCTAGGAGTCCAGAGTTAAAGCTTCTAGTTGAAAAAAGAATCATCCGAATATTTACCCAAAAAAAAAAAATCATGAACGAAGTAAGAATAGTTTTTGCCTTGGCCTCGTGAGCCAATGTTACGTCCTCGTCATTAGCGAAGCTTGCGTGTTCTGTCGCCTCTTCGGCAAAACAATGGTTGTGAGGCAGTATTGTCTCCTCTCACCCACTGATCCTTCACCTGGCATCCTCGAGTAGATCTACCTGGAGTCTACTTCGCCCTTTTCTCGTTTATTATACTTCTCTACTTTCCTTCATCTAGCTTATTTGATTATTTTCCTCTTTCACTTATCCCACACCTGCTTCTCTGTTCCTTAGTTTCATTGCTTCTCCATCGCTTCCTCTATCATACACTTAAGTGTGTCCCTTGCACCTCTTAGTGGTCAGGTCTATAGCAGCAAGTACACAAGGAGGAGGAGGAGCAAGAGGACCCTTGAAGCTTCCTGTGTGACGCGTCTCAAGGATGTGGCCACGATTACACTATTACCACATTTCCGCTCTACAATTATTTTTATAAATCTTTTCTCGTCCGCCACCCCTGCGTCGCCGCCGCCATGTTCACCTCGAGGACGACGCTGGACTACGTCTCAGCTCTAGGGTCTGTGCTGCTGCATTAGTGAGCTCATCACTGTAAGCTAAGGTGAAAGCCAAATGTCCTGGGGGTGTCTCTGGCGCGCTGGCTCGGTTGCAGTTGACAGATTATTTTAATTCCTCTGGTGTTACAGCAGGAATTCCACCTGGTGGGTCGCTGCAGCTGGCGTATATGTTTTTGGGTTCCCTGACGACGTTGAAGGCACATTGGCTTCGTCACAGAGGAACCATTTTCTAAAGTTTCTTGTTACGCTAAGTCCAGCATAATATGGAAACCTAGCGAACATTTTTTTTTCCTTAGTTAAGGACTACTAGTAGATCTGTCTGTGACTCGATAAAGCCCACTGCGTGGGCGAAACGTTGTCAATAAAGGATCACATTATACTGCTTATGTGTTTATTTTTCCAAGGACTACTAATTTCGCCCTTGCCCAGAGGTCGGGAAAATGTTTGTTGTACCTGCTGTTGTTTCTCCTCACGTAGCAGGTCTGTCACACTATCGATTCTAGGAGAGGCGGCGGCCTGGCAACAGCAACAGCCTGCTTGGCCAGGCTGTCAACAATGAGGCTTTGCCCCAATTTAAGCAGCAGGAGCAGGAAGATTCTCGGAAAAGTCACAGGTAAATCAGGGATAAATGTAAATTGGGTACAAGAGCAGAGTGCTTCAACCCTACTCTAGAGCTGTTTACCTACCATTCTCCATCCCATAGGATGGATTTCATACATGAAGTAATGAAATTTGTCAGTCTGAGGCGAGACACTTTAACAAGGCTGCGAGAACACCGTCAGGAATTCCACCAGTGGTTCATTAGCTACGACAGTTTGTACGGCTTCGCTCCAGCAGAGCTGGACTTAACTATTATTTGTGAATTACCATCTTTGAGGCTGTCCTAACACACCAGTCGCACCAAGGACGTCGAAGTAGTTAACTTGGCCGGCTGCTACGCCTTCCAGCGGTACACCAACGACAACCTTGGCGTCGACAGCGTAATCATAACGTGATATACGACTTGGTGCACCAGGTGGGCACAAAGGACACCAGTGAACAGGTGCACTCTGGGTATAGTGCTGAGAGAACAATGAGTCGGTAGCAAGATCCACGCTCTCCCTTACACCGTGGGAGACTATGCTTGGTAAAGTGTTAAACCCGTGTGGGTCATTTGTGGCAGTCTCGCCAGACGTCAGTCACCACACCGCCTCAGGTGACCGTTGCCTCAGTGATGACTCTACGCTGCACCAGTCTTCCCTCACTCGCAAACCTTCCTGGAATCCCAAAAATTTCTGGTGTAAATATCGTAGTTGCGGTTGTTGTTATACTGTGTGTGTTTGTTTGTTTGCGTGTATGTGTGTGTGTGTGTGTGTGTTTGCGTGTATGTGTGTGTGTGTGTGTGTGTTTGCGTGTATGTGTGTGTGTGTTTGTTTGTTTGCGTGTATGTGTGTGTGTGTGTGTGTGTGTGTTTGTGTGTGTGTGTGTTTGTTTGCGGGTATGTGTGTATGTTTGTGTATGTGTGTGCGTACTCACCTAATTGTGGTTGCAGGGGTCGAGACTCAGCTCCTGGCCCCGCCTCTTCGCTGTCCGCTACTGGGTCTCTGCTCTCCCTGCTCCATGAGCTTTATCATACCTTGTCTTAAAACTATGTATGGTTCCCGCCTCCATTATATCCTTCGCTAGCCTATTCCACTTCCTAACTACTCTATGGCTGTGTGTGTGTGTGTACTCGCCTAATTGTGGTTACAGGGATCGATTCATAGCTCCTGGACCCGCCTCTTCATTAGTCGCTACTAGGTTCACTCCCTGTTCCATAAGCTTTATCATACCTCTTCTTAAAGCAAGGTATGAAACCTGCCTCCACTACATCACTCTCCAGACTATTCCACTTCCTGACAACTCTATGACTGAAGAAGTATTTCCTAACATCCCTGTGACTCATCTGAGTTTTCAACTTCTAGTTGTGACCCCTTGTTGCTGTGTCACATCTCTGGAACATTCTGTCCCTATCCAACTTGTCAATTACTCTCAGTATTTTATATGTCGTTATCATATCTCACCTATCTCTCCTATCTTTCAGTGTTGTCAGGTTTATTTCCCTTAACCTCTCCTCGTAGGACATACACCTTAGCTCCGGGACTAGTCTTGTTGGAAACCTTTGCACGTTCACTAATTTCTTGACGCGTTTGAGCAGGTGTGGGTTACGCAGTGGTGCTGCAGTCTCCAATATGGGCCTGGCGTACACGGCGCACGCGCGTGTGTGTTCTTGTGTGTGTATGTGTGTGGGGGGGTTCATGTGTGAGTGTGTGTTCTTGTGTATGTGTGTGGGGGGGGTTCATGTGTGAGTGTGGATTCTTGTGTGTGTGTGTTCTTGTGTGTGTATGTGTGTGTGGGGGTTCTTGTGTTCATGTGTGAGTGTGGGTTCTTGTGTGTGTATATGTGTGGGGGTTCTTGTGTTCATGTGTTCGTGTGGGTTCTTGTGTGTGGGCGTTCGTGCTTGCCCTGCTCATGAGAGCACTTACCCTTGTGCTACAATTCGTAAATTTGAGCACGCACATGCGTGTCTTCGTGCGCGAGTGTGCCTTCCACCATGAGAATACGTGAGTGGCTGTCAACACAGCCACGGAAGTGAGGTTATGAGGTTCTATGTTGGGGAAGGGGAAAATGTGGTACGCCACCCCTCCCCCCTCTTCCTTCACTTCCATTCTTTCCCTCCTCCATCCTTCCTCCACCTTCCCTTCCCCCTCCAACAAGAGAAATAGCGAGAATTAGTTAAAAATACTTAACGTCACGTCTAGTTGGGTTTTCTGCTCCTAGTTTTTGCTAGTTTCAACCTTCGTAAATTTTGTCAAGTCAGTCAATATATATATATATATATATATATATATATATATATATATATATATATATATATATATATATATATAGAGAGAGTAGAGAGAGAGAGAGAGAGAGAGAGAGAGAGACTTAGCATTTATATATATGAAGCTTGTGACATTATTAATAACACAGGAGGTGAGAAAACTGGTCAGGATGACACTCACTAACTATAGAATGATAGTAATAATGATGATAATAATACACACTAGAGTGACTAGTGGGCAGTAAATATGGAACAAAAGTCGTCAAGGCTACTTCTCTGGAGAGAACGAGAGTAAGACGGAATATAAGAATGAATAGGAGAAGAAATAAAGAGTAGTAGTAGGAAGAGGAACAGAAGACTGAGTAAAGGGGAGACAGAGGACAGGGTCTCTATTACACCATGATCGCTCTTGAGCAAGGCTCCGGGGGATTCTGCGTATACTACACCTGTATTGTTTGTTGAGCAGTGTATCCAAGACCATGTACGTGATAATGGTCCAGTGTATCCAAGACCATGTACGTGATAATGGTCCAGTGTATCCAAGACCATGTACGTGATAATGGTCCAGTGTATCCAAGACCATGTACGTGATAATGGTCCAGTGGTTGTGCTAGGCAGGAGCGACCCATACTGCCCTCGCTTGTGCACTTGTTCGGAATCCAAGTGGTTAATGATCTTGCTGCTTCTAACTCAAAAGATTTTAATAATGTGGGCGTATAGTTCTTTGCTATTGCTTTATTGCCACCATTGTGGAGTGGGGCAACAGCCTGGTTGACCAGGCAAGCACCAGACGAGCCTGGCCCATGGCCGGGCTCAGAGAGTAACTCTCGAAACTCTTCAAAGGTATATCAAAGGGCTAGATACATTGTTTTTAGTGACCGTGAGATGACCCCCATGTCTAGCCTCCCTCCATATAAGTCAACACTTACAAGAACATAAGAAAGAAGGAACACTGCAGCAGGCCTACTGACCCATGCGAGGCAAGTCCAAGTCACCTCCCGCCTTAAACCAACCTAGGTTATGTCACATCCACTTAAGGAGCACGGCATCAGACCTATTAGCACAAGCTAGTCAAGTCCAGCTCACACCCACCCACACCCACTCATGTATTTATCCAACCTATTTTTAAAACTACACAACGTCTTAGCTTCTATGACGGTACTCGGGAGTTTGTTCCACTCATCCACAACTCTATTACCAAACCAGTGCTTTCCTATATCCTTCCTGAATCTGAATTTTTCCAACTTAAAGCCATTGCTGCGAGTCCTGTCTTGGCTGGATATTTTTAGCACGCTGTTTACATTCTTTTTATTTATTCCTGCTTTCCATGTATAAACCTCAATCATATCCCCCCAATTCTACGCCTTTCTAGAGAGTGCAGATTCAGGACCCTCAATCTATCCTCATAGGGAAGATTTCTGATACATGGGATCAACTTAGTCATCCTCCTCTGTACGTTTTCCAGAGCATTTATATCCATTTCCAGAGCATTTATATCCATTATGTAATACGGTGACCAGAACTGTACAGCATAATCTAAATGAGGCCTAACCAAGGATATATAGAGTTGAAGAACAACCTGATACGTAGTACAAGAATGGTATACAATACCGACAATATGAAATTAAGACACATGTGCAACATCTGGGTGTCTTTATAGTAGACGTTTCGCCATCCAGTGGCTTTATCAATACAAAATTCTAGGACATAATTTGAAGACAGTAGAACTATATACAAAATATGAGGTAATCAGTCCCTCGGCCTTGGAGTTGGTGTGTTCAGCACCGTAGGTCTGGAGATTATGAAGATCAGGTTAGGAGGCTTGACCTTAGATAGGCGACAGTTGAAAGGGTCGGGTAGCAGACGAGGGCATAGTCACTGGTAGGCGGGATTCCCCAGTGTAAGTAGGTCATATCCAAAGAGATGGGTTAGTTGTAGTAGTCGTCGTAGCCGTGAAGCAGGTTATGTGCAGGTCCTTAGAATCAGCAACTACGGTGCTGAACACACCAACTCCAAGGCCGAGGGACTGATTACCTCATCTTTTGTATATAGTTCTACTCTCTTCATATTATGTATTTTGTATTGATAAAGCCACTGGATGGCGAAACGTCTACTATAAAGATACCCAGATGTTGCACATGTGTCTTAATTTCACATCAACAACCTGATATGAAGCCAAGGATTCTGTTAGCTTTATTGCGAACACTTATGCACTGTTGTCTTGGTTTTAGATTACTGCTAACCAGAACTCCCAAATCTCTTTCGCAATCAGTAATATTAAGATCTACATTATTTAGTTTATATGTGGCATGGTTATTTTCCTGTCCAATGTTTAGAACTTTGCATTTGTCTATATTAAACTGCATCTGCCACTTCTCCGACCACTGCATCAGTCTATTCAAATCTTCTTTAAGTGCTCTAATGTCCTCATTTGAATGAATTAGGCGACCTATTTTGGTGTCATCAGCACACTTGCTTATGTCGCTATTTATTCCCTCATCAGTGTCGTTTATAAAAAAATTGAACAACAAAGGGCCCAACACTGACCCCTGTTAAACACTACTCGTGACGCCCCTCCATTCTGATTTCTCCCCATTTATGCAAACTCTCTGCTGCCTATCTGTCAACCATGCCTCTACCCAGGGAAAAATTTCTCCTATTCCATGTGCCTTAATTTTCCTCAATAGTCTCTGATGTGGAACTCTTTTAAAACCCTTACTGAAGTCCATATACACATCATATTCATTACCATGATCTACCTCCTCAAATGCTTTGGTGATAAAAGTTAGTAAATTTGTAAGACAGGAACGCCCCTTTGTAAAATTGTGCTGAGATTCATTAATCAATTTATGCCTTTCAAGATGGCAATTATTGATTCCATAAATTTTCCCACTATGGAGATAAGGCTTTTTGGTCTATAGTTCGAAGCTAAGGACCTGTCTCCTGCCTTGTAAATGGGTATTACATTGCCCTTTTCCACTTGTCTGGCACTATGCCAGTTTGCAGTGATATGTTGAAAAGACTAGCCAAAGGTTTTTCTAAGCTCCTCTTTACATTCCTGTAAAACCCTCGCAAACAGTTCATCAGGGCCTGGGGATTCGTTTGGTTTTAATTTATCATTTTGTCTGAGGTCCATGTCACTAGTTATACTAATCGTGCGTAGTTTATTATCGTCCTATTCTACATAATTTATAATTTCTGGAATTTTGCTAGTGTCTTAATGCGTAAAAACTGAGAGGAAATAAGAGTTTAGGATTTTTTGGTAGGTATTAATGATGATGGATTCTAAGACTCAGACCTGGAGCAGAGGGCATGGGCATGCTGTCAATGGCTTTCTCGAAGTAGAGTGTGGTCAGGTGCACCTTTTCATGTGCAGATTTGGAACCAATCCATTCAGAATCTTCCAGGTGTAAAACTATCATGGATCTTTCTCGCCTACGCTCAGAAGAATCCAGTTCATAAGCTTATTTCAAACGCTCCCAGTAATTTAGATACTTGACTGAGGTTACAAGAGCTGTCAAGGTTCTCTGTATATTTTGCAGTTCTGCAATTTCTCCTGCCTTGAAGGCAGCCATTAGCGCACAACAATATTCTAACCTAGAGAGAACGAGTGGCCAGGAGTGTCATCACTGGCTTGCTATTAGAGATGCATACACAAATAACCAACACACAGGAGAGACGAGCTTACGACGACGTTTTGGTCCGACTTGGACCATTTACAAAGTCACGACCGAAACGTCGTGGTAAGCTCCTCTCTCCTGTGTGTTATTTGTGTATTGTTCCAGTCACGGTATTGTGCATTTTTGTTATTTATTAGAAATGTTGGCGAAGTTTTGAGCGTTGTTCTTGAAGAACTCAAGAAGTGTCAGCCTTCTGTTTGAGAGTTCACTCGACACTGTCATGTTCACTCCAATATTTCACTCATTTCTTTGTTGAGAAGAAATATTTTGGATTTAATTTTTATTAACTGATAATAGTTTCCTTTGTTTCTCTTGGACCACTAATGGTCTGGGGTCTCCTGGGCCAGGGACCACTAATGGTCTGGGGTCTCCTGGGCCAGGGCCCACTAATGGAGTGGAGTGTCTCCTGGGCCAGGGACCACTAATGGTGTGGAGTGTCTCCTGGGCCAGGGACCACTACTGGTCTGAGGTCTCCTGGGCCATTGACCACTAATGGCGTAGAGTGTCTCCTGGGCCAGGGACCACTGGTGTGGAGTGTCTGCTGGGCCAGGGACCACTAATGGTTTGGAGTGTCTCCTGGGCCAGGGACCACTAATGGTGTGGAGTGTCTCCTGGGCCAGGGACCACTAATGGTCTGGGGTCTCCTGGGCCAGGGACCACTGATGGTCTGGGGTCTCCTGGGCCAGGGCCCACTAATGGAGTGGAGTGTCTCCTGGGCCAGGGACCACTAATGGTGTGGAGTGTCTCTTGGGCCAGGGACCACTGGTGTGGAGTGTCTGCTGGGCCAGGGACCACTAATGGCGTGGAGTGTCTCCTGGGCCAGGGACCACTGGTGTGGAGTGTCTGCTGGGCCAGGGACCACTAATGGTGTGGAGTGTCTCCTGGGCCAGGGACCACTAATGGTGTGGAGTGTCTCTTGGGCCAGGGATCACTAATAGTCTGGGGTCTCCTGGGCCAGGGACCACTAATGGTCTGGGGTCTCCTGGGCCAGGGCCCACTAACGGAGTGGAGTGTCTCCTGGGCCAGGGATCACTAATGGTCTGGGGTCTCCTGGGCCAGGGACCACTAATGGTCTGGGGTCTCCTGGGCCAGGGCCCACTAATGGAGTGGAGTGTCTTCTGGGCCAAGGACCACTAATGGTGTGGAGTGTCTCTTGGGCCAGGGACCACTAATGGTCTGGGGTCTCCTGGGCCAGGGACCACTAATGGTCTGGGGTCTCCTGGGCCAGGGCCCACTAATGGAGTGGAGTGTCTCCTGGGCCAGGGACCACTAATGGTGTGGAGTGTCTCCTGGGCCAGGGACCACTAATGGTCTGGGGTCTCCTGGGCCAGGGACCACTAATGGTCTGGGGTCTCCTGGGCCAGGGCACACTAATGGAGTGGAGTGTCTCCTGGGCCAGGGACCACTAATGGTGTGGAGTGTCTCCTGGGCCAGGGCCAACTAATGGTCTGAGGTCTCCTGGGCCAGGGACCACTAATGGCGTGGAATGTCTCATGGGCCAGGGACCACTGGTGTGGAGTGTCTGCTGGGTCAGGGACCACTAATGTGTGGAGTGTCTCCTGGGCCAGGGACCACTAATGGTCTGAGGTCTCCTGGGCCAGGGACCACTAATGGCGTGGAGTGTCTCCTGGGCCAGGGACCACTGGTGTGGAGTGTCTGCTGAGCCAGGGACCACTAATGGTGTGGAGTGTCTCCTGGGCCAGGGACCACTAATGGTCTGGGGTCTCCTGGGCCAGGGACCACTAATGGTCTGGGGTCTCTTGGGCCAGGGACCACTGATAGAGTGGAGTGTCTCCTGGACCAGGGACCACTAATGGTGTGAAGTGTCTCCTGGGCCAGGGACCACTAATGGTGTGGAATGTCTCCTGGGCCAGGGACCACTGGTGTGGAGTGTCTGCTGGGTCAGGGACCACTAATGGTGTGGAGTGTCTACCTGGACTACCTGGGGGTATTCCGGGGATGAACGCCCCCGCGGCCCGGTCCATGACCAGGCCTCCTGGTGGATCAGGGCCTGATCAACGAGGCTGTTACTGCTGGGCGCACGTAGTCCAAAGTACGAACCACAGCCCGGCTGATCTGGCACTGACTTTAGGTATCTGTCCAGCTCCCTCCTGAAGACAACCAGGGGTCTACTGGTAATTTCCCTTATAGCTGGTGGTAGGCTGTTGAACAGTCTTGGGCCCCAGACACTTATTGTGTTTTCTCTTAGTGTTCCAGTGTCGCCCCTTTTTCACTGGGAGTATGTTGCATCACATACCAAGTCTTTTGATTTCGTAGGGAGTGATTTCTGTGGGCAGATTAGGGACCAGTCCCTCAAGAATCTTCCAGGTGTATATTATGATGTATCTCTCGCCTGCGCTCCAGTGAGTACAAGTCAAGTGCTTCCAGGCGTTCCCAGTAGTTAAGGTGTTTGATGGTACTTATACGCGCAGTAAAGTTTCTCTGTACATTCTCTTGATCTGCAGTGGTGTGGAGTGTCTCCTGGGCCAGGGACCACTTGGGACCACTAATGGTGTGGGGTCTCCTGGGCCAGGGACCACTTGGGACCACTAATGGAGCATCTTGTGACAAATCACCTGCAAATGGTCACCGGAAGTCAGGTGTCTTGTCACCATCAGTGTTGTGTCGCTGAATATTACGAATAACTGAGGTGACTGAACGGTGTGTGTGTGTGTGTGTGTGTGTGTATGTGTGTAACGAAACACTTCGAAATGTTTCGGCCCCGCCGGGAATTGAACCCGGGCCTTCCGTGCGTGAAGCAAGAGCGCTAGCCACCATGCCATCGGGGCGTGTGTGTATGTGTGTGTGTGAGTTTGTGTGTGTGTGTGTGTGAGTTTGTGTGTGTGTGTATGTGTGTGTGTGTGTGTGTATGTATGTATGTGAGTGTGTGTGTGTGTCTGGATAGTGATGGGTAACTAAACCTCCATTCCTTGGCAGTAATGGCTTCTAACTCTGCCCATTCCCCAAGTTATGAACCTTGCCAAACCTTACTAGAATTTACGTACTATGTGACTTAATATTATCCCAATTAAGTATAAACATAAACTTACTTAGTGTTATTTATCGACAGTGAACTATGCAGATTTCATGATGTTCAGATGATTTTTTCGCAGCAAGAATAGAACTCGACTGGGGAAATTCTTGTTAAGTGGCAAGTTCTGACTCTTTTAATCGCAGTTCTCATGGAACTCCTGTTAATCGGAATTCTCTGACTCTTGTAGTCGGCAATTTTCTGACTTGTTAATCGCAATTTCTTGACTCTTGTTAATCGCAAGTCTCTGACTCCTTGTTAGTCGGCAAGTTCTCTGGACTCCTTGTTAATCGGCAATTTCTCTGGACTCTTGTTATTCGGCAATTTCTGACTCTTGTAGTGATCTCTGGACTCCTTGTTAGTCGGTAAGTTCTCTGGACTCCTTGTTAGTCGGCAATTTCTCTGGACTCCTTGTTAGTCGGCAATTTCTCTGGACTCCTTGTGAGTCGGCAATTTCTCTGGACTCCTTGTTAGTCGGTAAGTTCTCTGGACTCCTTGTTAGTCGGCAATTTCTCTGGACTCCTTGTGAGTCGGCAATTTCTCTGGACTCCTTGTTAGTCGGTAAGTTCTCTGGACTCCTTGTGAGTCGGCAAGTTCTCTGGACTCCTTGTTAGTCGGTAAGTTCTCTGGACTCCTTGTGAGTCGGCAATTTCTCTGGACTCCTTGTGAGTCGGCAATTTCTCTGGACTCCTTGTGAGTCGGCAATTTCTCTGGACTCCTTGTGAGTCGGTAAGTTCTCTGGACTCCTTGTTAGTCGGCAATTTCTCTGGACTCCTTGTGAGTCGGCAATTTCTCTGGACTCCTTGTTAGTCGGCAAGTTCTCTGGACTCCTTGTTAGTCGGCAAGTTCTCTGGACTCCTTGTTAGTCGGTAAGTTCTCTGGACTCCTTGTTAGTCGGCAAGTTCTCTGGACTCCTTGTTAGTCGGCAAGTTCTCTGGACTCGGTTCATACAACTCTTGATGTTTGTATTACTGATGTTGATTGCTTTGAACAGTCATTATAATAATAATAATAATAATAATAATAATAATAAATATCTTTATTTCAGAGCATTTCGGCCAACTTAGGTCAATTTTGTCCCAGGATGTGACTAACACCCAGGTACCTATTTTACTGCTAGGTGAACATGGGCAGCAGGTGTCTTAAGGAAACGCGTTCTAATGTTTCCAACGTACCGGGGATCAAACCACGGACTTAAGAGTGTGAGATGAGTGCGCTAGTGAGAGCTTGTAGTGACTAAGAAGTCACAGTGCCGTGACTGGACCGGTCCACCAGCAACACGTACCTCGGAGAGTCAACTTATGACAACGTTTCCGTCCATCCTCGAGCATCGTTACAAGTTACACTTGTGACTTGACAATAGTTCAGGACGAGTCGAAGTGTCTTCATGTCTCCTACATGTGCTGGGTTAGTTGTGAATTTTGTACAATTTTAAAGGTCTATTTTTCCCATTCCTAGGTGACCACCTAGATACAGCAAGAAACCAGTCGACCACTTGCCCTACCCAGTCGACCACTTGCCCTACCCAGTCGACCACTTGCCCTACCCAGTCGACCACTTGCCCTACCCAGTCGACCACTTGCCCTACCCGGGCGACCACTTGCCCTACCCAGTCGACCACTTGCCCTACCCAGTCGACCACTTGCCCTACCCAGGCGACCACTTGCCCTACCCAGTCGACCACTTGCCCTACCCAGTCGACCACTTGCCCTACATAGGCGACCACTTGCTCTACCCAGGCGACCACTTGCCCTACCCAGGCGACCACTTGCCCTACCCAGTCGACCACTTGCCCTACCCGGGCGACCACTTGCCCTACCCAGTCGACCACTTGCCCTACCCAGGCGACCACTTTCCCTACCCAGGCGACCACTTGCCCTACCCAGTCGACCACTTGCCCTACCCAGTCGACCACTTGCCCTACCCAGGCGACCACTTGCCCTACCCAGTCGACCACTTGCCCTACCAGTTGAAATTCGTGTGTGTTGCTTATAAGCTGCGAGGATGTTGATGTTTTCACTGGTGTTGCGGGGAAAGATGGCGCCCCGGAACCACTAACTGATACTGATGTAACAAATTAAACATCCTTGTATTTTGTATGAAGGTCTCTCAGTGCTACTTGTATTTCGTGTTAGCGCTGAATCACTGTGGCAGCAACTTAGCTTACATCACCCACTCCAGCAATATAGTACTCTGGAGACTACCTGCAGGGCATTCCGGGGAATGTTCACAATATTTAACAACATAACCTACATGGAGGGCATTCCGGGGATCAACGCCCCCGCGGCCCAGTCCATGACCAGGCCTCCCGGTGGATCAGGGCCTGATCAACCAGGCTGTTACTGCTAGCCACACGCACTCCTACGTACAAACCACTGCCCGGCTTATCGGGTACTGACTAGGTATGTGTCCAGCTCCCTCTTGAAGGCAGCCGCCAGGGGTCTATATTGGTAATTTCCCTTATGCCTGGCAGGGGGCATTCCACTACGGGTCCAGCAGGCCTGGAGTTACTATTACTTAACTGGCAGCTGGGTAGGGAGCGGGAAAGGATTGGAATGGGGGATATTACTGGGCCTATTCGAGGTTTATGAGGGGTTTGGCCAGGCCTATAGGAATTGGGGGAAGCTACGTCCTGGCCAGCCGGACAAAGGAGCGCAAGGAATAAGGGGTGAGAGGAGATGGCTGGGTATGCAGAGAGAGGAAATGAGAGAGAGAATAACAGGAAGGAAAGGTGGAAATACCAAGAAGGAATATACAGCCAGGGAATGGACGATAGAAATACCAGTAAAGAGAGAGGTATAAGGAAGGGAAATAAAGCTTGGGAGTAGATAAGATGGATAACAGAATGGAAATACAGACATAAGTGATAACAATTCGTCTATACTCACCTAGTTGTGGTTGCAGGGGTCGATTCACAGCTCCTGGCCTGCTTATAAGCTGCGAGGATGTTGAAGTTTTCAGTGTGCTGCGGGGAAAGATGGCGCCCCTGAACCACTAACTGACTTGACTTGTACTCACTGGAGCGCAGGCGAGAGAGATACATCATAATCTACACCTGGAAGATCCTGGAGGGACTGGTCCCTAATCTGCACACAGATCACTCCCTACGAAAGCAAAAGACTTGGCAGGTGATGTAACATACCACTGGTACACTAAGAAATAACAGTAAGTGTCCGGGGCCCAAGACTGTTCAACAGCCTCCCACCAGTCATAAAGGGGAATTACCAATAGTCCCCTGGTTGTCTTCAAGAGGGAGCTGGACAGATACCTAAAGTCAGTGCCAGATCAGCCAGGCTGTGGTTCGTAAGTTGGACTACGTGCGGCTTGTGTGATAGTTTACTACATTTTGTAGGCATTTTGTGTACAATTTTCCCATGGTCCCAGCTGTCGAATTCATCTGTAAAGTCAGTCTATATAACATGTGTGTTTTGCTTGTCTTTAAGTGCAGCCAAGATCATGTCATAATGGTCCAGCAATTGCGAGAGGCAGGAGTGACCTGTATTGAACCCATGTTGACCTGTGTTGTGCAATGGTTGCTATTCTATGTGGTTCGTAATCTTGCTCCCTAAGACCCTTTCAAAACTCTTGATAATGTGGGATGTTATAGGGTTATTGGTTTGTAGTGTTTGTCACTACTACCACCTTCATGGAGAGGGGCAATATAAGTGGTTTTTATGACTGTGGGGTGACTCCAGTGTCTAGGCTTCTGCTTCATGGAATATTTAAGGCACTTATAAGGGTTTCTTGTAATTCTTGATGAATATCGAGTTCCATGAGTCTAGGTCTGGGGCAGAGTGCATGGATATGCAGTCCATGGCTTCTTTCAAGTTAAGTTGGGTTAGAGTTATATCAGAGATGAAGGAGAAGTCTGCAGCATTATGTCTCCATTCATCTTAAGGTCAATTAGTGACTCAGTGAACAATGAGTCGTACTGGAACTTAAGTATTTCACTCACTTTGTCGTTTGTGTATTTTCCATCTCCTTTAAATCTCTCAATTTCACTTATGGCTTCTAGCTGCCTCTCTCTCTTCTCTCTCTCTCTCTCTCTCTCTCTCTCTCTCTCCTTATACCTTTACCTTTGATATACCTTTGAAGAGTTTCGAGAGTATCTACTCTCTGAGCCCGGCCATGGGCCAGGCTCGTCTGGTACTTGCCTGGTCAACCAAGCTGTTGCTGCTGGAGGCCCGCTGCCCCACATATCCATCACAGCCTGGTTGATCTGGCACCCGATGAAGATACTTGTCCAGTTTCCTCTTGAAGGCTTCTACACTGGTTCCAGCGATGTTTCGGATATCTTCTGGTAAGATGTTGAATTGTTCCATGCACCCTGCTCTCACTGGGTTTATTTACACTTTCTCCCATATCTCTCACTCCAGTAGGTTGTTATGGCAGGTGCAGATTTGGGACCAGGCCCTCGTACTTTCCAAGTATAATTATCATGTACTTCTCTCCTCCGCTCCAATGAGTACATGTTCAAGACTTAAAGGCGTTCCCAATAATTTAGATGTTTCAATGGCTCAATGTGAGCCGTAAACGATCTCTGAATTTGTTCCAGCTCTGATATTTCTCCTGCCCTGAACGGGCCGTCAGCACTGAGCAGTATTCTAAGTGAGGAGCACTAGCGATTTGAATAGTGTCACCATCGGCATTATTTCCTTGTTTTGAAAGTTCTCAATACCCACCCGTCATCTTCCTGGCTGTTGTGATCTTTGTCTTGTTATGGTCTTTAAACGACAGATCAGCAGACATAATTATTCCCAAGTCCTTTACGTGTTCCTTTCGTTCTATGTGGTGACCTCTTGCGTTTTGTATATAGTGTTCCTTTTGAGTTCTTCATTTTTTCCATACCTAAGCAACACGTAAAGGACTTGGGAATAATTATGTCTGCTGATCTGTCGTTTAAAGACCATAACAAGACAAAGATCACAACAGCCAGGAAGATGACGGGGTGGGTATTGAGAACTTTCAAAACAAGGGAAATAATGCCGATGGTGACACTATTCAAATCGCTAGTGCTCCCCCACTTAGAATACTGCTCAGTGCTGACGGCCCCGTTCAGGGCAGGAGAAATAGCAGAGCTGGAACAAATCCAGAGATCGTTTACGGCTCACATTGAGCCATTGAAACATCTAAATTATTGGGAACGCCTTCAAGTCTTGAACATGTACTCATTGGAGCGGAGGAGAGAGAGATACATGATAATATATACATGGAAAGTACTTGAGGGCCTGGTCCCAAATCTGCACACTGCCATAACAACATACTATAGTGAGAGATATGGGAGAAAGTGTAAAATAAACCCAGTGAGGAGCAGGGGTGCGGTGGGGACAATACGGGAGCACTGTATTAACATCCGGGGTCCCAGACTATTCAACATCTTACCAGAAGATATCCGAAACACGGCTGGAACCAGTGTAGAAGCCTTCAAGAGGAAACTGGACAAATATCTTCACCAGGTGCCAGATCAACCAGGCTGTGATGGATATGTGGGGCAGCGGGCCTCCAGCAGCAACAGCCTGGTTGACCAGGCAAGCACCAGACGAGCCTGGCCCATGGCCGGGCTCAGAGAGTAGATACTCTCGAAACTCTTCAAAGGTATATCAAAGGTAAGCAGCTGAAACTTATCACCATTGAACGTCATGTTGTTCTCCACTGCCCACTGGAAGACCCTGCTTATGTCCTGGACTCTGTGTGATGTATTCAATTTGAGATCAACGTTTTTTTATTTAATTCTCCAGCTTGTGTTACTTTTGATTCTTCAGAGACCGTTGACTTTGAGGAGCTCTGTTGTTCTTCGTCTTAGTCTAAACAAACCTCACCCCTCTCTTTCCAACTTACACTTCCTCCTCCTTCATAACGTGCACCTCCTCCTTCATAACGTGCACCTCCTTCATAACGTGCACCTCCTTCATAACGTGCACCTCCTCCTTCATAACGTGCACCTTCTTCATAACGTGCACCTTCTCCTTCATAACGTGCACCTCCTTCATAACGTGCACCTCCTTCATAACGTGCACCTCCTCCTTCATAACGTGCACCTCCTTCATAACGTGCACCTCCTCCTTCATAACGTGCACCTCCTCCTTCATAACGTGCACCTCCTTTATAACGTGCACCTTCTCCTTCATAACGTGCACCTCCTTCATAACGTGCACCTCCTCCTTCATAACATGCACCTCCTTCATAACGTGCACCTCCTCCTTCATAACGTGCACCTCCTTCATAACGTGCACCTCCTCCTTCATAACGTGCACCTCCAACTTCATAACGTGCACCTCCTTCATAACGTGCACCTTCTCCTTCATAACGTGCACCTCCTTCATAACGTGCACCTCCTCCTTCATAACGTGCACCTCCTTCATAACGTGCACCTCCTCCTTCATAACGTGCACCTCCTTCATAACGTGCACCTCCTTCATAACGTGCACCTTCTCCTTCATAACGTGCACCTCCTTCATAACGTGCACCTCCTCTTCATAACGTGCACCTTCCTTCATAACGTGCACCTCCTCTTCATAACGTGCACCTCCTTCATAACGTGCACCTCTTCATAACGTGCACCTCCTCCTTCATAACGTGCACCTCCTTCATAACGTGCACTCCTCCATAACGTGCACCTCCAACTTCATAACGTGCACCTCTCTTCATAATGTGCACCTCTCCTTCATAACGTGCACCTCCTTCATAACGTGCACCTCCTCCTTCATAACGTGCACCTCCTTCATAACGTGCACTCTCCTTACATAACGTGCACCTCCTCTCATAACGTGCACCTCTCTTCATAACGTGCACCTCTCTTCATAACGTGCACCTCCTCCTTAATAACGTGCACCTCTTCATAACGTGCACCTCCTACTTCATAACGTGCACCTTCCTTCATAACGTGCACCTCTTCATAACGTGCACCTTCCTTCATAACGTGCACCTTCTCTTCATAACGTGCACCTCCTCCTCCATAACTGCACTCTTCTCCTTCATAACGTGCACCTCCTTATAATGTGCACCCCTTCATAACGTGCACCTCCTTCATAACGTGCACCTCCTTCATAACGTGCACCTCCTTCATAACGTGCACCTCCTCTCATAACGTGCACTCTCCTTCATAACGTGCACCTCCAACTTCATAACGTGCACCTCCTTCATAATGTGCACCTTCTCTTCATAACGTGCACCTCCTTCATAACGTGCACTCTCCTCCTTCATAACGTGCACCTCCTTCATAACGTGCACCTCCTCCTTAATAAGTGCACCTCCTTCATAACGTGCACCTTCTCTTCATAACGTGCACCTCTCCTTCATAACGTGCACCTTCTCCTTCATAACGTGCACCTCTTCATAACGTGCACCTCCTTCATAACGTGCACCTCCTCCTTCATAACGTGCACCTCCTTCATAACGTTCACCTCCTCCTTCATAACGTGCACCTCCTTCATAACGTGCACCTCCTCCTTCATAACGTGCACCTTCTCCTTCATAACGTGCACCTTCTCCTTCATAACGTGCACCTCCTTCATAACGTGCACCTCCTCCTTCATAACGTGCACCTCCTTCATAACGTGCACCTCCTCCTTCATAACGTGCACCTCCTCCTTCATAACGTGCACCTCTTCATAACGTGCACTCTCTTCATAACTGCACCTCCTTCATAACGTGCACCTCTCTTCATAACGTGCACCTCCTTCATAACTGACCTCCTTCATAACGTGCACCTCCTTCATAACGTGCACTCCTCCTTCATAACGTGCACCTCAACTTCATAACGTGCACCTCCTCTCATAACGTGCACCTCCTTCATAACGTGCACCTCTCTTCATAACGTGCACCTCCTCTTCATACGTGCACTCCTTCATAACGTGCACTCCTCCTTCATAACGTGCACCTCCTTCATAATGCACCTCTTCATAACGTGCACCTCTTCATAACGTGCACCTCCTTCATAACGTGCACCTCCTCCTTCATAACGTGCACCTCCTCCTTCATAACGTGCACCTCCAACTTCATAACGTGCACCTCCTCCTTCATAACGTGCACCTTCTCCTTCATAACGTGTACCTCCTTCATAACGTGCACCTCCTCCTTCATAACGTGCACCTCCTCCTTCAGAACACCTAACACCACTGAGGTCATCCTCGGGATATACTAGTATAGGTCATAGTTTACCATACTATCTTACTAGCGTATTTCAACAAGCTCACGTTTTTTTTTTAGCTCCCATTCGATGCCCTTGTGGTTAAAGTTAAATTTGTTGAACATTCTCTCGTGATTGAATGTGTTTTGTTGATGACCAGCGAACATTCACGTCTAAACTGCATTTATGTTGTGGTCTAAGTTTACCATCTTTGACAGTGAGAACAAAAGCTAGCTAATGTTTGCCCGTCATGTCCCATCACACAGGACGGGTCACACATGTTGTCCAGTGGTGACATCCTGTGTTGACACACAGAAAATTCGTTTCCTTCAGTACGCATGAGAACGCTGGTGTTCTCTACTTCTGTGTGTGTGTGTGTGTACTAACCTAATTGTGGTTGCATGGGACGATTCATAGCTCCTGGCCCCGCCTCTTCACTGGTCGTCACTAGGTCCATTCTCTTCCTGCTTCATGAGTTTTAGTATACCTCTTCTTAAAGCTATGTATGGTACCTGCCTCCACTACTTCACTTTCCAGACTGTTTCACTTTCTGACAACTCTATGACTGAAGAAATACTTCCTAACATACCTGTGACTCATCTGAGTCTTCAACTTCCAATTGTGACCCTTTATTACTGTGTCCCATCTCTGGAACATCCTGTCTCTGTCCACCTTGTCGATTCCTCTCAGTATTTCATATGTCGTTATCATGTCCCCCCTGTCTTCCAGTGTCGTCAGGTCGAGTTCTCTTAACCTCTCCTCGTAGGACATGCCCCTTAGCTCCGGGACTAGTCTCGTTGCAAATCTTTGCACTTTCTCTAGTTTCCTGACGTGCTTGGCCAGGTGATGGTTCCAAACTGGTGCTGTATACTCCAATATGGGCATAACGTAGACGGTGTACAGGATCCGAAACGACTCCTTACTGAAATGTCGGAATACTATTCTTAGGTTCGCTAGTCACCCATATGTTGCAGCAGTTATTTGGCTGACGTGTGCCTCAGGAGATGTGCTCGGTATTATAAACCTCACTCCTTGAGTGAGGTTTGTAGTCTTTGGCCCCTAAACTGTACTCTGTCTGCGTTCTTCTTTGCCCTTCCCCGAACTTCATGACTTTCCTCGTGGTGGGGTTGAACTCCGGGAGCCAGTTGCTGGAACAGGCCTTCAGCCTGTCCAGATCCCTTTGTAGTCCTGTCTTATCCTCCTTCGACTAAATTCTCCTCATTAACTTCACATCGTCTGCAAAAAGGGACACTTCTGAGTCTATTCCTTCCGTCATGTCATTCACATATTCCAGAAACAACACCGGTCCTAGGACTGACCCCTGTGGAACCCCGCTCAAAACAGGCGCCCTCTCTGACACGTCATTACGTACTATAACGTGCCATGGTACCATTACATACCATGGTGTGTGTGTGAAGGGTTGAGCTACAGCTGCTGGACCCCTGGAGGATTGAGCTCCTAATAGAGGCTGAGCTCCAGTTGCTGTCCTCTCACCGCACACCTTCACTGTGTGTGTTTAAGATGTGCTTGAGAGAGTGACGCACTTACCACACTATCTCATGACACTGTAGTGAAAGTGACTGTTCTTATTGTCACTGTGGGTGGTGGTGTCACTGTGGGTAGTGGTGGTGGTTGTGTCACTGTGGGTGGTGGTGGTGGTTGTGTCACTGTGGGTGGTGGTGGTGGTTGTGTCACTGGGGGTGGTGGTGGTGTCACTGTGGGTGGTGGTGGTGTCACTGTGGGTAGTGGTGGTGGTAGTGTCACTGTGGGTGGTGGTGGTGGTGTCACTGTGGGTGGTGGTGGTTGTGTCACTGTGGGTGGTGGTGGTGGTTGTGTCACTGTGGGTGGTGGTGGTGTCACTGTGGGTGGTGGTGGTAGTGTCACAGTGGGTGGTGGTGGTGGTGTCACTGTGGGTGGTGGTGGTGGTGTCACTGTGGGTGGTGGTGGTTGTGTCACTGTGGGTGGTGGTGGTGGTTGTGTCACTGTGGGTGGTGGTGGTTGTGTCACTGTGGGTGGTGGTGGTTGTGTCACTGTGGGTGGTGGTGGTGGTTGTCACTGTGGGTGGTGGTGGTTGTGTCACTGTGGGTGGTGGTGATGGTTGTCACTGTGGGTGGTGGTGGTGGTTGTGTCACTGTGGGTGGTGGTGGTTGTGTCACTGTGGGTGGTGGTGGTTGTGTCACTGTGGGTGGTGGTGGTTGTGTCACTGTGGGTGGTGGTGGTTGTGTTACTGTGGGTGGTGGGAAGGACAGAGAAACGGTAGTTAAGTCAGGTGGGAGGAAGGGAAGAGAGGGAGAGAATAAGAAACAGGAAGAGGGTAATATGAATGAGGGAAGGGGAGGCCCAGGAGGATGTGAAACCTCTCAAGGAAGAAACCTCCATTTCCTCTTCCCCCCCTTTCTTTTTTGTTCCCCCTCTATCGCCCTCCGCCTCTTACCCACCCCTTTTCTCCCCAGTTTCCTCTCCTCATCTTCATCTCCCCACTTTACTTTCCTCCTCATTTTTCTCTTTCTTGTTTATCTATATTTGCCCTAATCGTCCCCCATTTCACTCTTGTTTTCATTATTCCTTAATTAAACAAGATATAACTTTCATATTTTATACAGATTTTGACTAATGAATATATATATATATATATATATATATATATATATATATATATATATATATATATATATATATATATATATGTGTGTGTATATATATATATATACCTTTGATATACCTTTGAAGAGTTTCGAGAGTATCTACTCTCTGAGCCCGGCCATGGGCCAGGCTCGTCTGGTGCTTGCCTGGTCAACCAGGCTGTTGCTGCTGGAGGCCCGCTGCCCCACATATCCATCACAGCCTGGTTGATCTGGCACCTGGTGAAGATATTTGTCCAGTTTCCTCTTGAAGGCTTCTACACTGGTTCCAGCCGTGTTTCGGATATCTTCTGGTAAGATGTTGAATAGTCTGGGACCCCGGATGTTAATACAGTGCTCCCGTATTGTCCCCACCGCACCCCTGCTCCTCACTGGGTTTATTTTACACTTTCTCCCATATCTCTCACTACAGTATGTTGTTATGGCAGTGTGCAGATTTGGGACCAGGCCCTCAAGTACTTTCCATGTATATATTATCATGTATCTCTCTCCTCCGCTCCAATGAGTACATGTTCAAGACTTGAAGGCGTTCCCAATAATTTAGATGTTTCAATGGCTCAATGTGAGCCGTAAACGATCTCTGGATTTGTTCCAGCTCTGCTATTTCTCCTGCCCTGAACGGGGCCGTCAGCACTGAGCAGTATTCTAAGTGAGGGAGCACTAGCGATTTGAATAGTGTCACCATCGGCATTATTTCCTTGTTTTGAAAGTTCTCAATACCCACCCCGTCATCTTCCTGGCTGTTGTGATCTTTGTCTTGTTATGGTCTTTAAACGACAGATCAGCAGACATAATTATTCCCAAGTCCTTTACGTGTTCCTTTCGTTCTATGTGGTGACCTCTTGCGTTTTGTATATAGTGTTCCTTTTGAGTTCTTCATTTTTTCCATACCTAAGCAGCTGAAACTTATCACCATTGAACGTCATGTTGTTCTCCACTGCCCATTGGAAGACCTTGCTTATGTCCTCCTGTAATTTTTCAGTGTCCTCTACCGTAGTGACTTTCATGCTTATTTTAGTGTCATCTGCAAATGATGATACAAAAGTGTGCTGGGTGTTTTTATCTATGTCTGCTATGTGTGTGTATATATATATATATATATATATATATATATATATATATATATATATATATATATATATATATATATATATATATATATATATATATATATATATATATATATATATATATATATATATATATATATAATGGTGCTTGTCAGTTATTTATATCATAATTTGTCTTCTCTGAAATTCTGTGAGTTTTCTCTTAATAGGTTAGAAATTTTCAGCGCTTTAAGTATATTTCTCCCTCAACCAAGTGCCGGATCAAGCAGCCCGCCAGCAGTAATAGCCTGGTTGATAAGGCAATCACCAAACATGCATGGCCAAGGGCCGGGCTGCGAGGGCAGGAAAACTTTCAAATGCCTTCAGAGGTATGTCAAAGGTATATATATCTACTTGGAGTTTACCTGGATGGTATTCCGAGGATCAACGCCCCCGCCGGCCGGTCCATGAACAGGCCTCCCGGTGGATCAGGGCCGATTCAACTAGGCTGTTACTGCTGGCCGCACGTAGTCCAACGTACGAACGACAGCCCGTCTGATCCGGCACCGACTTAACAACTTCTAAGCTTTGTATACATAATTTCTTCTAACCTGAACTAACTTTTGCAATCATTCAGTTAAAGTTTTTTTTAATGAGTTTGCAGATATTGTTGTTGTTTATTTTCTCTGGAATAGGACATTGTATTTTCTACATTAAACTTCTGGCACTTCTCCGCCCATCGCACTAACCTAGCTTAAATATTCTGAAGGTTTTTAGTGTCTTAGAATATGTGGCCGTATTTTTGTGTCGCCAGCGAACCCACATCGTTGTTTCATCAATCGTCGAAGTTGTTCACGTAAACTGTAAACAACAAAGGACCCAACAATGACTCCCGTGGAACGCCACTTGTGACTTCCCAGTCTGACTCCTCACTCAGGCAAACTGTCTTCCTCGTGTGTGTCAGTGTTGGCTGTCTTCAGGACAGTGGCCCAGCCATGTGTCAGTGTTGGCTGTCTTCAGGACAGTGGCCCAGCCATGTGTCAGTGGTGGCTGTCTTCAGGACAGTGGCCCAGCCATGTGTCAGTGGTGGCTGTCTTCAGGACAGTGGCCTAGCCATGTGTCAGTGTTGGTGGCTGTCTTCAGGACAGTGGCCCAGCCATGTGTCAGTGTTGGCTGTCTTCAGGACAGTGGCCCAGCCATGTGTCAGTGTTGGCTGTCTTCAGGACAGTGGCCCAGCCATGTGTCAGTGATGGCTGTCTTCAGGACAGTGGCCCAGCCATGTGTCAGTGATGGCTGTCTTCAGGACAGTGGCCCAGCCATGTGTCAGTGTTGGCTGTCTTCAGGACAGTGGCCCAGCCATGTGTCAGTGATAGCTGTCTTCAGGACAGTGGCCCAGCCATGTGTCAGTGATAGCTGTCTTCACGACAGTGGCCCAGCCATGTGTCAGTGTTGGTGACTGTCTTCAGGACAGTGGCCCAGCCATGTGTCAGTGTTGGTGGCTGTCTTCAGGACAGTGGCCCAGCCATGTGTCAGTGTTGGCTGTCTTCAGGACAGTGGCCCAGCCATGTGTCAGTGTTGGCTGTCTTAGGACAGTGGCCCAGCCATGTGTCAGTGATGGCTGTCTTCAGGACAGTGGCCCAGCCATGTGTCAGTGATGGCTGTCTTCAGGACAGTGGCCCAGCCATGTGTCAGTGATGGCTGTCTTCAGGACAGTGGCCCAGCCATGTGTCAGTGATGGCTGTCTTCAGGACAGTGGCCCAGCCATGTGTCAGTGTTGCTGTCTTCAGGACAGTGGCCCAGCCATGTGTCAGTGTGGCTGTCTTCAGGACAGTGGCCCAGCCATGTGTCAGTGTTGGCTGTCTTCAGGGACAGTGGCCCAGCCATGTGTCAGTGGTGGCTGTCTTCAGGACAGTGGCCCAGCCATGTGTCAGTGTTGGCTGTCTTCAGGACAGTGGCCCACATGTGTCAGTGTGGCTGTCTTCAGGACAGTGGCCCAGCCATGTGTCAGTGTGGCTGTCTTCAGGACAGTGGCCCAGCCATGTGTCAGTGATGGCTGTCTTCAGGACAGTGTCCCAGGCATGTGTCAGTGATGGCTGTCTTCAGGACAGTGGCCCAGCATGTGTCAGTGATGGCTGTCTTCAGGACAGTGGCCAGCATGTGCAGTGTGGCTGTCTTCAGGACAGTGGCCCAGCCATGTGTCAGTGTGGCTGTCTTCAGGACAGTGGCCCAGCATGTGTCAGTGTGGCTGTCTTCAGGACAGTGGCCCAGCCATGTGTCAGTGTGGCTGTCTTCAGACAGTGGCCCAGCATGTGTCAGTGTGGCTGTCTTCAGGACAGTGGCCCAGCAGTGTCAGTGATGGCTGTCTTCAGGACAGTGGCCCAGCCATGTCAGTGTGGCTGTCTTCAGGACATCCAGCATGTCAGTGATGCTGCTTCAGGACAGTGGCCCAGCCATGTGTCAGTGTGGCTGTCTTCAGGACAGTGGCCCAGCATGTGTCAGTATGGCTGTCTTCAGGACAGTGGCCCAGCCATGTCAGTGATGGCTGTCTTCAGGACAGTGCCCAGGCATGTCAGTGATGGCTGTCTTCAGGACAGTGGCCAGCATGTGTCAGTGATGCTGTCTTCAGGACAGTGGCCCAGCATGTGTCAGTGATGGCTGTCTTCAGGACAGTGGCCCAGCATGTGTCAGTGATGGCTGCTTCAGGACAGTGGCCCACCCAGCCATGTGTCAGTGTCTGCTCTCAGGACAAAGTGGCTCCAGCCATGTGTCAGTGTTGGCTGTCTTCAGGACAGTGGCCCAGGCATGTGTCAGTGTTGGCTGTCTTCAGGACAGTGGCCCAGCCATGTGTCAGTGATGGCTGTCTTCAGGACAGTGGCCCAGCCATGTGTCAGTGATGGCTGTCTTCAGGACAGTGGCCCAGCCATGTGTCAGTGTTGGTGGCTGTCTTCAGGACAGTGGCCCAGCCATGTGTCAGTGTTGGCTGTCTTCAGGACAGTGGCCCAGCCATGTGTCAGTGTATGGCTGTCTTCAGGACAGTGTCCCAGCCATGTGTCAGTGATGGCTGTCTTCAGGACAGTGGCCCAGCCATGTGTCAGTGATGGCTGTCTTCAGGACAGTGGCCCAGCCATGTGTCAGTGTTGGCTGTCTTCAGGACAGTGGCCCAGCCATGTGTCAGTGATAGCTGTCTTCAGGACAGTGGCCCAGCCATGTGTCAGTGATAGCTGTCTTCAGACAGTGGCCCAGCCATGTGTCAGTGTTGGTAGCTGTCTTCAGGACAGTGGCCCAGCCATGTGTCAGTGTTGGTGCTGTCTTCAGGACAGTGGCCCAGCCATGTGTCAGTGTTGGCTGTCTTCAGGACAGTGGCCCAGCCATGTGTCAGTGTTGGCTGTCTTCAGGACAGTGGCCCAGCCATGTGTCAGTGATGGCTGTCTTCAGGACAGTGGCCCAGCCATGTGTCAGTGATGGCTGTCTTCAGGACAGTGGCCCAGCCATGTGTCAGTGATGGCTGTCTTCAGGACAGTGGCCCAGCCATGTGTCAGTGATGGCTGTCTTCAGGACAGTGGCCCAGCCATGTGTCAGTGATAGGGTGTCTTCAGGACAGTGGCCCAGCCATGTGTCAGTGATAGCTGTCTTCACGACAGTGGCCCAGCCATGTGTCAGTGTTGGTGACTGTCTTCAGGACAGTGGCCCAGCCATGTGTCAGTGTTGGTGGCTGTCTTCAGGACAGTGGCCCAGCCATGTGTCAGTGTTGGCTGTCTTCAGGACAGTGGCCCAGCCATGTGTCAATGTTGGCTTTCTTTAGGACAGTGGCCCAACCATGTGTCAGTGTTGGCTGTCTTCAGGACAGTGGCCCAGCCATGTGTCAGTGATGGCTGTCTTCAGGACAGTGGCCCAGCCATGTGTCAGTGATGGCTGTCTTCAGGACAGTGGCCCAGCCATGTGTCAGTGATGGCTGTCTTCAGGACAGTGTCCCAGGCATGTGTCAGTGATGGCTGTCTTCAGGACAGTGGCCCAGCCATAAGTGAGGTGTAGGAGGCTACAGCACTTCCTCAGGATAATACTTTTTAATTTGTTCCAATTAATGTCTACTTTTCACTGTACTATATCGTTCAGTTGCCACAAAAAGCACGATACTTTTAAGAAATTCCACGTACATACATACTGAAAATTATGTGTTTTTGAAGACTTCTTTGGTTTTCTCAGCATCTTAACATTTTAAAAACGCCTTTCTTCCCTTCCCTCCCACACACATTGATTAGATTAGATTTTGCCGCTTCAGCGGCTAAATCTAATCTAGCTATGGACAGAAATGACCTAGCAACTAGGCCCCCAAAAAACGGTAATGAATACATCTGGATATTACCTGGAGAGAGTTCCGGGGGTCAACGCCCCCGCGACCCGGTCTGTGACCAGTCCTCATGGTGGATCAGGGCCTGATCAACCAGGCTGTTACTGCTGGCCGCACGCAGTCCAACGTACAAACCACAGCCCGGCTGGTCAGGTACCGACTTAAGGTGCTGCTTGAAGACAGCCAGGGGTCTATTGGTAATCCCCCTTATGTATGCTGGGAGGCAGTTGAACAGTCTTGGGCCCCTGACACTTATTGTGTTGTCTCTCAACGTGCTAGTGGCACCCCTGCTTTTCATTGGGGGATGTTACATCGTCTGCCCACTCTTTTGCTTTCGTAGGGAGTGACTATCGTGTGCGAGTTTGGTACTAATCCCTCTAGGATTTTCCAAGTGTATATAATAATGTAGCTCTCCCGCCTGCGTTCTAGGGAGTACAGGTTGAGGAACTTCAAGCGTTCCCAGTAATTGAGGTGGTTTATCGCAGTTATGCGTGGCGTGAAGGTTCTCTGCACATTTTCTAGGTCAGCAATTTCACCTGCCTTGAAAGGTGCAGTTAGATCTACAATTAATATCTTATCAGTTGCAAGCAAATTTTCGACATTTGCTGAATATGTCTGGTATCAGGAGAGGAGCGCGTTTATATGAAGCATTGTTAAAAGCTTACTGAAGGGTGAGATGAAGGACATCCTCTAGCATCGTGAACCTCTGTTGACTCACTCATCAAAGTATATTTGTTAAGATGATTTCCATTATATATATATATATATATATATATATATATATATATATATATATATATATATATATGTCGTGCCGATTAGGTAAAACTGGTCAATTAGCAAGAACTCATCTAAAATTAAGTCCTTTCTAAAATTTTCTCTTATACGTTTAAAGATATATTTTTTTTATTTATGTTAATGTAAGAATTTATAATTTTGTACCAAGAGAAACTTTGAAAACCTACCTAACCTTATTACAACAAGCGCAATTTAATTTAGCCTAACCCAACTAAATATATTTTAGATACGTTAACATTAATTTAATAATAAACAAACACAATGAAATATATTTTTTTCGTTATGTTCAGAATGATTTTGGCGAAATTATTGCATACACAAATTTTCACTTGTCTTATAACGCAAGAAGAGCGTTGCTATTTAAGCCAAAATCGCAAGTTTTACCTAATCGGCACGACATATATATATATATATATATATATATATATATATATATATATATATATATATATATATATATATATATATATATATATATATATATATATATGCAAAAGATCACAGTAAACAAGTGATATCAAAATATGCAAGACAACCACTATGAAAAATAGAAGAATTCCAAGCGATTTCGTGACTACTCACATTACTCACATTATCCTTGATAATGTGAGTAGTTACAGCGCTTGGAATTCTTCTATTTTCATAGTGGTTGTCTTATATATATATATATATATATATATATATATATATATATATATATATATATATATATATATATATATATATATATATATATATATATATAAACTTCGAAGAGCTTCCCAATAAATGAGGTCAGGTAGACAGAAAGGTAATTCGAAGGTTAGGTCATGTTTCCCGTTTTCTAAAGTGGTATCACACTTTCCGTGTTACGCATCTCTGACACAGCCTGTTTGTGTTGACTCGCTATTGGCACTAATATCTTGCCAAGTTAATCTTTGCACTCTTTACTAATCTTTGCAAACAAATCCTCGAAACACTGGCAGTTGTTTAGTGTTTGCGTGTGTGTGTACTTATCTATATGTTGTTGCAGGAGTCGAATCACAGCTCCTGGCCCCTATACTTCGCTGGTCGCTACTGTGTGTTTGAACTAGACAAGTTCAGCGTCTCAGCTGGGGCGAATTAGTAGTTAATGAACAGCCGATAGTTTGATAGTGTGGTGGTGATGGGGGGGAGGTGATAGTTTTTGTGGAGGGAGTGACAGGGGTTGTGAGGGTGAAAATGGTTGTAGGGAGTTATAGTGGTTGTGAGTTAGTTGATGAGGAGATGATAGTGTTGGTGAAGGCAATAGGGGTTGTGGTGGGGGTTACAGTAGTTGAGGGGTTGGTAGTGGTTGTGGTGGGGGTTACAGTAGTTGAGGGGTTGGTAGTGGTTGTGGGGGTTACAGTAGTTGAGGGTTGGTAGTGGTTGTGGGGTTTATAGTGGTGTGGTGGTGATTGTGTATAATAGTGGTTACAGTGGTGGTGGTGGTGGTGGTGGAGGCGATGGTGGTTGTGGTGGTAAAAAACAGTTTCTTGAGGTTAGTAACTTAAGAAAGCCAGGCAGAGTGGCTTACTTCCGCTGAGGTGCTTAGGTCACCTTCCCCAGGAAGCCACCCACCGCTGCCTGCCTTCTATACGGTACCTATTTAATGCTAGGTAAGCAGGGGCTGCAGAAGGAGACTTTCCCATACATTTCACCTGGGTATTGAACCCAGGCTTTTTTCGATTGTGAGCCGAACGCTGTACTAGTTGTAGTGGGGAGGAAATAGTGGTGATAATGGTAGTTGGTTGAGATAGTAATAACACTAAAAAAGTAGTAGTAGCAGTAGTAGTAGTAGGAGGAGGAGGAGGAGGCATGGTTATGGGTTGAGAGTTTGGGGTGGGGTTGGGATCGCAGGTTTGGGGTGGGGTGGGGATCGCAGGTTTGGGATGGGGTGGGGATCGCAGGTTTGGGGTGGGGTGGGGATCGCAGGTTTGGGTTGGGGTGGGGATCACAGGTTTGGGGTGGGGTGGGGATCGCAGGTTTGGGGTGGGGTGGGGATCACAGGTTTGGGGTGGGGTGGGGATCGCAGGTTTGGGGTGGGGTGGGATCCCCTTGGGAAAGTTGGTGACCCAGGCGTGGCTGTGGTTGGTATTTGTGGACGTGGTTGTCCGGGAACCAGGTACAGCAACACTGTACCTTGCACCGCCCGCACGCCCGTACCACTCACCTCCTCACGCCCACTACAGCCGCCTCTGATACTGACCGAACTCAATACTTGGAAAACAATGAAACGTGACAATGAATCACCTTTGTGTTGAAGAAAAGGAGCAGAAATACAGCGGACTACAATCACCAGGGAACCAGAAATGGAACAACTTCTACGTGACATGACACTTGTGAAGACACACTTGATAAATTAGACAAATGTGCAACATTTTGGTATCTTTATTGAGGAAACGTTTCGCCACACAGTGGCTTCATCAGTCCTATACAAAGAAGAATAGTGAAGATCAGGAGTTTGAGGGAATCAGTCCCTCAGCCTGGAGAGATGAAGAGAGGGCAGGTGAGGCTGCATATTCCAAGGTTGGTAGAAAGTCTTCCATACTCTACTGCAGGGAGGATTCTACAGTGGGTCACAAAATGCCTGGGGGGAATACGACAGAGTGATGGTCATTAAGGATGTGTCGTGGGATGGACTGTCAGCACGGGCAAGGTAGGGCAGGGATGACAGACAGAAGAATATTGTGGTGAGGATAGTACCTTGTAGGTCGCTGGTGGAGCTCATCACCAGAAGGTTGTCGGCTTCGTGTGTGTACCTTGCAAACCTCACAATGACTTTCCGAGTCCACACCATCCTGGAGTCCACACCATCCTGGAGTCCAAACCTGGTCCGGCACATACCTTACCTTTACCTTTGAAGAGTTTCGAGAGTTATCTACTCTCTGATCCCGGCCATGGGCCAGGCTCGTCTGGTGCTTGCCTGGTCAACCAGGTTGTTGCTGCTGGAGGCCCGTTGTCCCACATATCCATCACAGCCTGGTTGATCTGGCACCTGGTGAAGATACTTGTCCAGTTTCCTCTTGAAGGCTTCTACACTGGTTCCAGCCGTGTTTCGGATATCTTCTGGTAAGATGTTGAATAGTCTGGGACCCCGGATGTTAATACAGTGCTCCCGTATTGTCCCCACCGCACCCCTGCTCCTCACTGGGTTTATTTTACACTTTCTCCCATATCTCTTACTCCAGTATGTTGTTATGGCAGTGTGCAGATTTGGGACCAGGCCCTCAAGTACTTTTCAGGTATATATTTCATGTATCTCTCTCTCCTCCGCTCCAATGAGTACATGTTCAAGACTTGAAGGCGTTCCCAATAATTTAGATGTTTCAATGGCTCAATGTGAGCCGTAAACGATCTCTGAATTTGTTCCAGCTCTGATATTTCTCCTGCCCTGAACGGGGCCGTCAGCACTGAGCAGTATTCTAAGTGAGGGAGCACTAGCGATTTGAAGAGTGTCACCATCGGCATTATTTCCCTTGTTTTGAAAGTTCTCAATGCCCACCCCATCATCTTCCTGGCTGTTGAGATCTTTGTCTTGTTATGGTCTTTAAAAGACAGATCAGCAGACATAATTATTCCCAAATCCTTTTCGTGTTCCTTTCGTTCTATGTGGTGACCCTCTTGCGTTTTGTATATAGTGTTCCTTTTGAGTTCTTCATTTTTTCCATACCTAAGCAGCTTAAACTTATCACCATTGAACGTCATGTTGTTCTCCACTGCCCATTGGAAGACCCTGCTTATGTCCTCCTGTAATTTTTCAGTGTCCTCTACCGTAGTGACTTTCTTGCTTATTTTAGTGTCATCTGCAAATGATGATACAAAAGTGTGCTGGGTGTTTTTATCTATGTCTGCTATGAGGATGAGAAACAGCAGAGGTGCCAGGACAGTGCCTTGGGGCACTGTCCATAAGGAAACTGTTGAAAATTCCAGACTTTATATAAGGATTGGTCCTGGTGTCGAGTGGGCTGACCTACGACGAGACTGTATAAGAAGTACCATAGAGGAGAGAACTACCAAGGAAGACATGATAAGAATGTACACGATACTCAGAGTACTTGATATGGCAGACAGGGTCATACTGGAAGGCAGGGATCATATGGCTCATGAGCTCTTAATCTGTCTGCCCAGGAAAAGCAAAAGTATATATTACTTCAAGTATCTTCACCAGGTGCCAGATCAACCAGGCTGTGATGGATATGTGGGGCAGCGGACCTCCAGCAGCAACAGCCTGGTTGACCAGGCTAACACCAGACGAGCCTGGCCCATGGCCGGGCTCTGGGAGTTGAAAGACTCTCGAAAATTATCAAAGGTAAAGGTAATCGCCATTTTCCATTTATCCAGCGCATTTATGTTCATTTTTAAACAGAGACCAGATATGCGGGTGCACAGTAACACCGTGCACAGGATATATATAAGGTGCACAGTAAACTAGCCACTACCGTCCACAGGATGGATATAGGATGCAAAGTTAACTAGCCATTTCGACAACAAAATCGAAAAATGTACAATGTGTCTGTAGTATAGCATTTAGAGGCGCCGTCGCCACGGTTATTTTCCTGACCTGGGGTTTAGACCCTTACAATTGTCCATGTTAAACTGCATCGGTAAGTTTTACCACCACAACCTAAAACTTGATCAATCTTACCGAAGCTCGCTGTTATGAGCTCCATAATTTATTTACAGTTCTAGTTTTTTTGCGTGTTTAGATAATTCCGTCGCTACTTATTCTTCTGATCTACAATTATAATTTTGATTCACAGTCAACAAGGAAGATTCAACGATATGTTCAACACCACTGTAGAGTTATGCTCGTTTTGCTCTGGCCCAGATGATGGCCACTGTACCAGCCACTATGTTTCTCACTTGTTAAGTTCGTATACTTGATAATTTCAATTTTAAATGTCTATATGCCGTTTTGTTCACTGGTATTAAACTGACCATCTCTTCTGCGACACGACACCCGACGTCGTTTATATTACAATACTTCCTAGCAGATGGCCAAGTTCATTCTTGCATTCTTTAGTAACCCTCGACTAAAAAAAACAGGTTTGAGGTCCTGGGACTTCCTTGGTTCTAATGTATTCTTAAGAACCATGTTGCTAGTGCCTGACCACTGAGTCCGCCCGGTAGACCAGCGGTCGCTGCTACCGTGCTCCTCCATAGTGCCACGGGTGTCAGGTGATTTTTTTTGGAGGGGCCAGACTAAGACATCAACAAGAGTGCCTGGTGCCGTGTGATTGGCTCTCCTCGGTTCCTCAGTAGGTGTTCATTTATTTCATTTTCTTCTTCCCTTGTTGTGTCACAGCAGACACGAAGTAACTCTTCAGAATTAAATGCGAAGATTCACTCTGTTTAACGAGGTCAATTGCATATTTGTTTGTTTTTTAATTTTCTGATTCTTGTATTATTTGTGTTCCTTTAGTTATCTCTCTCTCTAGCAACCCCAACCTCTCCAACAACTTCCCCCTTCTTCTCCAACAACTACCCCCTCCCTCCAACAACTCCCCTCCATCTCCAACAACCCCTCCTCCTTCTCCAACAACCCCCTCCCTCTCCAACAACCCCCCCTCCCTCTCCAACAACCCCACTTCTCCCCGACAACACCCTCCCTCTCCAACACTTACCGACCTTCTGGGCCACCTTCTATTTCCTTCCCCTCCTTCCCCCTCTCTCCCTCCCCACCCCACATCAACACAATACCTATAATACCTTACTGGAATACGCAACACAGCATTATGACCTTAACACCAGTCTTTCCAAGGTAAATTTTTGCAACTTCCCGGCATCAGCACCTGCCTACTCCCCCCCATCCTCACGCATTCCCCTCCTCTTCCCCTCCCTTCCCTGGTTTCTCAGCCTGACCTTCCATAACCTCACACGTCTTCTCCTTCTTTACTAAACAATGGGAGAACGTAATTGATAAACTTTTTAAATGGAAGACTTGACGATGTTTTCATCGCTCTGCTGAAGTCTCCCAGCTCAGGCTGACACTACTGAAGTCTCCCAGCTCAGGCTGACACTACTGAAGTCTCCCAGCTCAGCCTGACACTACTGAAGTCTCCCAGCTCAGGCTGACACTACTGAAGTCTACCAGCTCAGGCTGACACTACTGAAGTCTCCCAGCTCAGTCTGACACTACTGAAGTCTCCCAGCTCAGTCTGACACTACTGAAGTCTCCCAGCTCAGGCTGACACTACTGAAGTCTCCCAGCTCAGGCTGACACTACTGAAGTCTCCCAGCTCAGGCTGACACTACTGAAGTCTCCCAGCTCAGGCTGACACTACTGAAGTCTCCCAGCTCAGGCTGACACTACTGAAGTCTCCCAGCTCAGGCTGACACTACTGAAGTCTCCCAGCTCAGGCTGACACTACTGAAGTCTCCCAGCTCAGGCTGACACTACTGAAGTCTCCCAGCTCAGGCTGACACTACTGAAGTCTCCCAGCTCAGGCTGACACTACTGAAGTCTCCCAGCTCAGCTGACACTACTGAAGTCTCCCAGCTCAGTCTGACACTACTGAAGTCTCCCAGCTCAGGCTGACACTACTGAAGTCTCCCAGCTCAGGCTGACACTACTGAAGTCTCCCAGCTCAGGCTGACACTACTGAAGTCTCCCAGCTCAGGCTGACACTACTGAAGTCTCCCAGCTCAGGCTGACACTACTGAAGTCTCCCAGCTCAGGCTGACACTACTGAAGTCTCCCAGCTCAGGCTGACACTACTGAAGTCTCCCAGCTCAGGCTGACACTACTGAAGTCTCCCAGCTCAGGCTGACACTACTGAAGTCTCCCAGCTCAGGCTGACACTACTGAAGTCTCCCAGCTCAGGCTGACACTACTGAAGTCTCCCAGCTCAGGCTGACACACTGAAGTCTCCCAGCTCAGGTGACACACTGAAGTCTCCCAGCTCAGGCTGACACTACTGAAGTCTCCCAGCTCAGGCTGACACTACTGAAGTCTCCCAGCTCAGGCTGACACTACTGAGTCTCCCAGCTCAGGCTGACACTACTGAAGTCTCCCAGCTCAGGCTGACACTACTGAAGTCTCCCAGCTCAGGCTGACACTACTGAAGTCTCCCAGCTCAGGCTGACACTACTGAAGTCTCCCAGCTCAGGCTGACACTACTGAAGTCTCCCAGCTCAGGCTGACACTACTGAAGTCTCCCAGCTCAGGCTGACACTACTGAAGTCTCCCAGCTCAGGCTGACACTACTGAAGTCTCCCAGCTCAGGCTGACACTACTGAAGTCTCCCAGCTCAGGCTGACACTACTGAAGTCTCCCAGCTCAGGCTGACACAACTGAAGTCTCCCAGCTCAGGTTGACACAACTGAAATCTCCCAGCTCAAGCTGACACTACTGAAGTCTCCCAGCTCAGGCTGACGGTACTGAAGTCTCTGCTCAGGCTGACACTACTGAAGTCTCTCAGCTCAGACTGACACTACTGAAGTCTCCCAGCTCAGGCTGACACTACTGAAGTCTCCCAGCTCAGGCTGACACTACTGAAGTCTCCCAGCTCAGGCTGACACTACTGAAGTCTCCCAGCTCAGGCTGACACTACTGAAGTCTCCCAGCTCAGGCTGACACACTGAAGTCTCCCAGCTCAGGCTGACACAACTGAAGTCTCCCAGCTCAGGCTGACACTACTGAAGTCTCCCAGCTCAGGCTGACTACTGAAGTCTCCCCTCAGGCTGACACTACTGAAGTCTCAGCTCAGGCTGACACTACTGAAGTCTCCAGCTCAGCTGACACTACTGAAGTCTCCCAGCTCAGGCTGACACTACTGAAGTCTCCAGCTCAAGCTGACACTACTGAAGTCTCCCAGCTCAGCTGACACTATGAAGTCTCCGCTCAGGCTGAACTACTGAAGTCTCTCAGCTCAGACTGAACAACTGAAGTCTCCAGCTCAGGTTGACACAACTGAAGTCTCCCAGCTCAGGCTGACACTACTGAAGTCTCCCAGCTCAGGCTGACACTATCCTGCCAGTCTCCTCAGTCTCTCAGTGCTGACACTACTGAAGTCTCCCAGCTCAGGCTGATACTAACTGAAGCTTACCCAGCTCAGGCTGACACTACTGAAGTCTCCCAGTAGGCTGACTCTGAAGTCTCTCTCCAGGCTGACACTACTGAAGTCTCTCAGCTCAGACGGACACTACTGAAGTCTCTCAGCTCAGACTGACACTACTGAAGTCTCTCAGCTCAGACTGACACTACTGAAGTCTCTCAGCTCAGACTGACACTACTGAAGTCGCTCTGACACTCAAATCTCCAGTAGGCTGACACATCTGAAGTTTTCCTCAGCCTCAGGCTGCACAACTAAGTCTCAGCTTCCAGTCCAAGCTGACACTACTGAAGTCTCCCAGCTCAGGCTGAACTACTGAAGCTCTGCTCAGATGACACTACTGAAGTCTCCAGCTCAGGCTGACACTACTGAAGTCTCCCAGCTCAGGCTGACACTACTGAAGTTCCGCTCAGCTGACACTACTGAAGTCTCCAGCCAGGGTGACACTACTGAAGTCTCCCAGCTCAGGCTGATTATGTCTCTACTGATGAACTACTAATTGCTCAGACTGACACAATTGAAGTCTCCAGCTCAGGTTGACACAACTGAAGTCTCCAGCTAGCTGACACTACTGAAGTCTCCCAGCTCAGGCTGACACTGTTAATAGCCAGCTTGTGTTCTCACTGTGTAACTATCATGTAGAATAGTAGAATAGTGTAGCAGCACATGCTAATGTATTCAGTTTTGAAGAATATATAAACCTCTGGGGTGGCGGAAAGCTGCTGAGGTCACCTCATGACCCCCACTTCCCCATCATTATGTTGTCACCCAGGACCCCACACACTACCCCAAACACCCCATCATACATTTCCCAAGGGTGTGTGTGTTTTGTAGTGTGTGTGACGCGCGCGCACACACCACACACGCACACAACACCACACACACACATACACTCACACACACACACACACACACACACCAATATATATATATATATATATATATATATATATATATATATATATATATATATATATATATATATATCTCAGAGAAAAAGCCAGGATTAAGATTTATATTAAGAAACTTGTATCTAAGTGATGCTTCAACAAAACGGCGTCTGTGAAGACTATAAGAATGAAGGTTGTCATTGTCACAATCAGAGAGCACTGTGTCAACATCCGTGGCTTACTACTCTTCTCACTGTTATCAGCAGATAACACAAGTATTGCCACAAGAAAGATAAAATGTTTTTAGATGAGAAAGGACCACTCCCTCATACAAGTGCTTAATCAACCTTGCTATGAGCGCCTCTTAGCCGCTAACAGCAACAGCCTGGTTGATCATGCAGTCAGAGTGTGTGATACATAAGAGTTACCTCCAGCTCAGACTTATATTTTGCCGCCGAATTGGCTAGTTTAGTGTGTCCTAACATCCATCCTGTGGTGTGTAGTAGTTAGTGGTCGGTAGCGGCTACCTAAATGTGTCCCCTTATCCTGTGGTCGGTAACTCATGAGCGTATACATACAGAAAAGATCTTAGAAGAAGGCCATTAAATGTAAGAACAGTAGGCCTACCATCCACATGCCTTGTGTAAGGAGATAAGAGTAGAGGCAGACAGTATCTCGGTACTAATATACCACTTCCTGTCTGTTTTCTGGAATTTTGACACTTATTAACTAGTATAGCGACCACGTGGATAGATGGTCGGTGGGAATCAGAAGTTTCGCCGCCAGTGAAGTAAAAGCAAGGAGGGACGAGACCTGTTATATGGCCAAGCAGACAGGATTCATGTGATTCTCTACAAAGGCCTGATGGTGGACAGGAGGGTGGAATGGTGTGGGGTTGTTGGGGCATTAGTGTGTGGGTTCTGTCTAGAATTTACCACTTTTGTGATTCTTCATGCCCTAGAAATACGAGGTGCTATCAAAAAGTTCTTGGACTCTTACAAAAAAAAAAAAAGTCTACCACTTCTCCAGACGTTACTAGCCCCTGACGCTGCCTCTTCGAGTACAGGAACTTTCCGAAGGCTGGGTGGCTGGGTAATTGGGCCCAAAGCCCATCATCAACAACTCAGAGGGTCGTTAATTAAAGTTGCATGTCACCTGTTCACCACCAGTCAAGAAAACTTTAATATCTAAAAAGTGGATTAAAATCAACTTTGTGTGTATAGTACCGTATACACTGAGAACTATATACCTCTCTTTGTATGTGCTGAATATTGTTAAGTATGAGTTGAGATGCCGCACACTTCTGTACTTGTTACTGACTTCAGGAAATATAAACTTGTTAGTTTGTTTCCCTAGGTATCCCCAATTATAACATGTATTTTATAATTTGTATTGTATGTGTATTATATTCTAAGAATTTTTTTGGTAAAGTGAATGAATATTGAGGCATGTGGGGTGGCCTTATAAGTAAAGGTTCTAGCTGAGTAAATAGTGTTAGTGAGGGTAGGGAAGGTAAATACTAGTGTGTTAGTGAGGGTAGGGAAGGTAAATACTAGTGTGTTAGTGAGGCTAAGGGACTGGCTGTAATGTTACTGTTATAGATCCCCCGGTACTTCCGGCCCGGGTCTTCTCCAGATGGTGACCCGGCCACTGGTTGTACGTTTTATATTTTGTTTGATCATCGTCTGTGTATTTGCCAAAGTACTAAAGTACTTGTAAGGTTTATGCTGAAGAATGGTACAAAAACGTGTTTTCATAGTGGGTTAGAGATCTAGTCAGGTTCTTAACTGCATTCCCATGGCATAGACATATTAGACAAATATCCTAAATAAATAGATATAAATCTAAATGTATTCCTGTAAACCCTCTTGGGATCTAGTTCCTAGGCTTTTTGTGTATCCATATCCTCGTGCGCTAACATCCATAGGATGAATATGAGGTGCACAATAAACTAGCCGCTTCGGTGGCAAAATCTTTAAAAAAAGTCTTGCTTAACTCTGTCATATGGTACAGTTTAACAGACACAGTCAGTATTGCCACCTGTTCATCTGCTTGCTACTTGATATATCTAGATATATACATTATCGTGTATTTAACTCTCTGTTGTTACCACTTTTACAGACCCGCGGACGTGGAGTCGGGAAGACGTGCACCGATGGTTACACCATGTGTCCGAGGCTCACCAGCTACCCCGGGTGTTCCCTGAAAGGTTCCTCATGAACGGCAAGGCTCTGTGTCTCATGACCCTCGACATGTTCGTGCAGAGGGTGCCCCTGGGAGGCAAGCTTCTCTACAAGGACTTTCAGCTACGTCTGTGTAACGCTATGTACGCCTGATGGCGTAAGTGTAATGCAGTGTACGCTTGATACCTTCAGCGTAGCGCTGCTGTGTAAGCTTGGTGTCAGCAGCTGTGTGAGCTTGGTGTCAGCAGCTGTGTGAGCTTGGTGTCAGCAGCTGTGTGAGCTTGGTGTCAGCAGCTGTGTGAGCTTGGTGTCAGCAGCTGTGTGAGCTTGGTGTCAGCAGCTGTGTGAGCTTGGTGTCAGCAGCTGTGTGAGCTTGGTGTCAGCAGCTGTGTGAGCTTGGTGTCAGCAGCTGTGTGAGCTTGGTGTCAGCAGCTGTGTGAGCTTGGTGTCAGCAGCTGTGTGAGCTTGGTGTCAGCAGCTGTGTGTCTCTTCAGAACCTAATGTTTGTGGATACCTGCAAAAAGTGATGTGTTGAAGTCAAGATTTATCTGGGCGAAATACAATGTAGAAATCATGACTTTCCTGGCCAAAATGTGGTGCGGGATTCATGACTTTCCTGGCCAAAATGTGGTGCGGGATTCATGACTTTCCTGGCCAAAATGTGGTGCGGGATTCATGATTTTTCTTAGATAAAATGAAGTGCAGGACTGAGGACTTTCCTGGACGAAACGCTATGAGGTAGTGAGGTCTACCTGGACGAAGTGAAGTGTTGGTCTCAGTACTAATATATAATGTATGCGAATTTTATTCGTAATGGAAAAGAGTGATAGAAAAAGTTTTCGATGTTTGTTGATCCCTGAGACCTCCAGAGTGCCTTCCCCCCCCTCCTTCCTCTCTATACGTCGACAGTCAGGTGTATAGAGGTACTTATTGTTATAGAGTAACTCACATGAGCACAAAGCATATGTGACATGCCCTCAAGCTTTCTCTGCACCGAGATAATCCAACACATGAATTGTAACTACTGATGAAAGCATTAAGGAATTTGAGAATGTCAGAGACGTTGTTGATATGAATCCTGGCGCCATCATGATGGCGTCGATTGTGTAGTTCTCAATCTATTCTTAGTTCTGTTGATTGTGTCCTGAATATATATATATATATATATATATATATATATATATATATATATATATATATATATATATATATATATATATCATACATATTATGCCAGATAATCGCAGGTGAGAAAAATATAGACGGTAAAACTAACTGGAGAGAGTTCCTATGTTAAGGATAATTCATCTCGAGTCAACATTGTGGGTGATATATGAATATTTTGGGTGATGTGTTTACTGGCGAAGATTAGTGCTGCGGCAGCTGAATGTGTAGCTCCTGGTCCCATTGCCAGTGATGTGGATAATATGTCTCTCTCTCTCTCTCTCTCTCTCTCTCTCTCTCTCGGCACTATGTGATGGCACCTTCACACCAAGGGTGCCATCATGGAGAACCGACTATAGACTGAATGGAAACACTGTAGTTTGCTTGGCTTTCTTGGGTTATATTGACTCTCCGAGGTTAGTAATTATAATCAAATATTCTCTTCATCGTATTCTTAATTTTTCACTCTCACTTTCACTCTTCCATGGCGTCACTTCACTCTAATATAAGAACATATGAAAGAAGGAACACTGCAGCAGGCCTACTTGCCCATGCGAGGCAGGTCCAAATCTCCTACCGGCCCAAGCCAATGACCCAACCTAGTCAGGTCAGGTCACATTCACTTAAGGAAGGAGCACGGCATCTGACCTAGTAGCACAAACTATGTGGAACTGTAGGATCTACACGGGTTTAGTGTATTATTATTATTATTATTATTATTATTATTATTATTACATTTTAACAATTGAAGGTGTGATAACTAGTGAGTGAGGGTAATGTTAGCAGCAGCTTGAGCAACTCTTGGTAGCACAGAGTCAGGCGTCAGGTTGATGCCTACACTTTCCTCCGGGATTTACCTGTGATTTACCCTTAACCTATTTTGGGAGTTTTCCTACTTCCGCAGCCCGGCCCTGTGCCAGGCCTCCCAGTTGACTGCCTGGTCGACGAGGCTGTTGGTGCTGGCGGCCCTCCGGCCCACATAACCATCTGGCATACCGCGGAGGTAGTGATCCAATTTCCTCTTAAATACTTGTACACTTGTTCCAGTAATATTTCTGATATCTGCTAATAGTAGGTTGAGTAGTATAGTTAGTAGACTATTCACGTATCAGCCTCTGTGGTCCTAGACTCCAGGACCACGGATGTTGATACATTTCTCTCGTATTGTGTCCATGGCGACCTTGCTATTCACTGGGGCTGTTTTACCCTTCCCTTCATATCTCTCACTCCAGTACGTTATGTTAGTATATTTGGGACCAGACCCTCCACGTGTATGTTATCATGCATCTCTCTCGCCTCTCCAGTATTTGAGTCGTTCCTAGTAGCTTCAATACTTTATTGGTCGTGTGCGGTGGTAAAGGCTATGAACGTCAACATCAAGTAATACTTTAGGCGGGAGAGCATAAGTGGATAGTGGTTACTTACCATCTCTTCCCTGGACAGTGCCTGCTTACAGCCCAGTCCTTGGACAGTGCCTGCTTACAGCCCAGTCCTTGGACAGTGCCTGCTTACCCTCCCCTTGGTGGAGAGTGGCTGGCCTGTGTTTCCAGCTAGGCAGTGTGCTAACCCCCTTCCAGTATGACCCCCCAACAACGCATCGACCAAAACAGGAAACCAGTACACGGCACTTCCTGGTATCTGCCTAGCGAGGGGATGGGACGCACATCCGTCCACCCGGCACCCCTCATCCACCCTTCCTCCTTTCCCCTCACCCCTTCTTTCCCTCTCTTCCCCCTCCCCCTTCTCTCACCCATCTTCCACCATCCCATCTTTGTGATGAGGGTTCCTTGTTCTTCACCCCCCCCTCACCCATCATACATAGGTCCTGCCACATCACCTCCTTCTCTCCCCCTCCCCTCACCCCCTGGCCTTCACCTGGTTTGTCAGGGACCCAAACAACATCCATAGTCATGACATCCACATGTCAGACCAGTGATGTGTTCATTCCCAGGATGTGTGACACTGTCCAATACTGTGACACTGCCCAATACTATGACACTGTCTAATACTGTGACACTGTCCAATACTGTGACACTGTCCAATACTGTGACACTGTCTAATACTATGACACTGTCTAATACTATGACACTGTCCAATACTGTGACACTGTCCAATACTGTGACACTGTAATACTGTGACACTGTAATACTATGACACTGTCCAATACTGTGACACTGTCCAATACTGTGACACTGTAATACTATGACGCTGTCCAATACTGTGACACTGTAATATTATGACACTGTCCAATACTGTGACACTGCCTGTTAAAAGGGCAAAACCCTTTAACATAAAATCGAAACTTTAATTACTAGCTGACGGTCCCTTTTAAGTCGACCTTTAACCCCTTTAAGTCCTCGCCGCCTCAATCAGGAGTCAGTCAATGGCTGACCCCTGGTGACCGACGCTTCTGGCTGACCCCTGGTGACCGACTCTGGGTGACCCCAGTTGACCGACAGCTGTGGTTCCCGCGTTGTGTTCAGCAGACACGGTTCTCTATTTCAAAGTGACCAGGTCTCTGTTATTGCAATAACATTCATGTTTGCTGCGTCCGTAATCTTATTTTAGTCCTAGTTCTTCGGCTTTTTGTATAGTAGACGTTAAGGAAGTTTTTGCTTCGCCTCTTTCCTCTCTTTGTGCACCAACTTTATCAGTGACTCGCTGTCCTACCAGTGTCTACCTTATTAAGTATCTTGTTATTTTTTTCATATTTTCCCAAGGTAACTTGGCGACTATTGTTTCTACCGTCCCTAGTGCTGGTACCCCTTCGTTTCCCTCGCACCCGTGCCTCTGTGTCACGTCCCTAGTGCTGGTACCCCTTCGTTTCCCTCGCACCCGTGCCTCTGTGTCACGTCCCTAGTGCTGGTACCCCTTCGTTTCCCTCGCACCCGTGCCTCTGTGTCACGTCCCTAGTGCTGGTACCCCTTCGTTTCCCTCACACCCGCGCCTCTGTGTCCGTCCCTAGTGCTGGTACCCCTTCGTTTCCCTCACACCCGCGCCTCTGTGTCCGTCCCTAGTGCTGGTACCCCTTCGTTTCCCTCGCACCCGCGCCTGTGTGTCCGTCCCTAGTGCTGGTACCCCTTCGTTTCCCTCACACCCGCGCCTCTGTGTCCGTCCCTAGTGCTGGTACCCCTTCGTTTCCCTCACACCCGCGCCTCTGTGTCCGTCCCTAGTGCTAGTACCCCTTCGTTTCCCTCACACCCGCGCCTCTGTGTCTTCATTTCCTGGTCTTACTCAGCAGGTGGTCCTTAGACTGAGCAAGTCAGCGCCGCCACATCTGCATCAGGGAGATGCGGTTATTCCTTGCATGTGCATCACGTTTATCGTAGAATCTTGACCCAGTGGCCTTATCTGGCGAGTGTGGTACAGTGGCCTTATCTGGCGAGTGTGGTACAATGGCCTTATCTGGCGAGTGTGGTACAGTGGCCTTATCTGGCGAGTGTGGTACAGTGGCCTTATCTGGCGAGTGTGGTACAGTGGCCTTATCTGGCGAGTGTGGTACAGTGGCCTTATCTGGCGAGTGTGGTACAGTGGCCTTATCTGGCGAGTGTGGTACAGTGGCCTTATCTGGCGAGTGTGGTACAGTGGCCTTATCTGGCGAGTGTGGTACAGTGGTCTTATCTGGCGAGTGTGGTACAGTGGCCTTATCTGGCGAGTGTGGTACAGTGGCCTTATCTGGCGAGTGTGGTACAGTGGCCTTATCTGGCGAGTGTGGTACAGTGGCTTTAACATGACTTTTAACACACACACACACACACATACACACACACATACACACACACACATACATACATACATACACTGACAGTTTACATTATCAGAGTTGTTAACTTTGTATCTGCATCCGTTCAACCATGCTCCCTCCCCCCCTTTCCTCGTCTCCACCCCGTCCCCCCACCCCTACCACCCCTCAGCTGCCACATGGGCGGGGGGGGGGACAGCGGACATCCTGGCTGCCGATATAGAATCAATGTAGCAGCAGAAGGGCCACCACACCCCCTGTACTGGTCAACCGTCATTTCCGTACCACTGCGATAGAACCACTATAAGTGGTAGAGACAGTGGAAGTGGTAGAACCACTGTAGGCGGTAGAACCAGTGAAGGACCACTGTGGAAAAGTAACCTTGTGTATAGTTGAGGACATATGTATAAACAATGTAATAAACTGTAGATGAGTTTTCTCTGGCAGTATGTTGTGATCTTCACTCCCTTTACAAGCGTCTGAATCAGTGTTAGTTACTGGCCACCAGTGTCTTCGACAGTGTCTGAGAAATGTAGAAGAACCACTCATACACAGATGACAACAAAGAAATGAGTGAGATACATAAATCTCAATATGACTGTGTTCAGCGAGCCACTAATTCGTCTAAAGATAGACAATCCAAATAATTTTTTCATGAATGAGCCTCAAAACCCTGCCAATGTATGCCAAATTTCTGACATAACCCTAACTTCTCTAGACTTTGAGAAAGTCATCGACGACATGCCCATGCACTCAGCCCCAGGCCCAGACTCGTGGAACTCTGTGTTCATTAAGAACTGCAAGAAACCCGTCTCACGGGCCCTAAGTATACTATGGAGAAGGAGCTTAGACACAGGCGAGATTCCACAGTCACTAAAAACAACGGATATACCCCACTCCACAAAGGTGGCAGAAAAGCAGTAGCTAAGAACTATAGACCAATAGCTTTAACGTCCCATATAAAAATCTTTGAAAGAGTTCTAAGAAGCAGGATAGCAAACCTCCTGGACTCCCAAAAATTGCACAACCCAGGGTAACATGGTTTCAGAGCAGGTCGCTCCTGCCTCTCGCAACTGCTAGACCACTATGATATGGTCTTAGATGCACTGGAAAACAAACAGAATGCAGATGTAGTATCCACAGATTTTGCAAAAAGCCTTTGACAAGTGCGATGATGGTGTAATAGCACACAAATTGCGTGATAAAGGGATAACTGGCAAAGTAGGCAGATGGATCTTCAACTTTCTAACCAATCGAACACAAAGAGTAGTGGTAAACAGTTAAATCGGAAGCTGCCATAGTGAAGAGCTCTGTCCCACAAGGCACAGTACTCGCCCCTATCCTGTTCCTCATTCTCATATCAGACATAGACAGAGATGTAAACCACAGCACCGTATCATCCTTTGCAGACGATACTAGGATCTGCATGAGTGTCATCCATTGAGGACACGGCAAATCTCCAAGAAGATATAAACCAAGTTTTCCAATGGGCAACAGAGAACAATATGATGTTCAATGAAGACAAATTCCAACTACTCCGTTATGGAAAACTGGAGGAAATAATAGCTAGGACTGAGTATACTACAAACTCTAATCACACAATAGAGCGGAAAAATAATGTGAAGGACCTGGGAGTGGTAATGTCCGAAGATCTCACCTTCAAAGACCACAACAATGCCACTAACACATCCTCGAGGAAACTGATAGGATGGATAATGAGAACATTCAAGACAAGAGATGCCAAGCCAATGATGATCCTTTTTAAATCACTTGTTCTCTCTAGGCTGGAATACTGCTGTACATTAACATCCCCATTCAAGGCAGGTGAAATTGCAGATCTAGAGAATGTACAGAGAACCTTTACTGCACGTATAAGTTCCATCAAACACCTTAACTACTGGGAAAGCCTGAAAGCACTTGACTTGTACTCACTGGAGCGCAGGCGAGAGAGAGATATCATAATCTACACCTGGAAGATTCTGGAGGGACTGGTTCCTAATATGCACACAGAAATCACTCCATACGAAAGCAAAAGACTTGGTAGACGGTGCAACGTACCCCAGTGAAAAGTAGGGGCGCCACTGGTACACTAAGAGAAAACACAATAAGTGTCCGGGGCCCAAGACTGTTCAACAGCCTCCCACCAGCCATAAGGGGCATTACCAGTAGACCCCTGGTTGTCTTCAAGAGGGAGCTGTACAGATACCTAAAGTCAGTGCCGGATCAGCCGGGCTGTGGTTCGTACGTTGGACTACGTGCAGCCAGCAGTAACAGCCTCGTTGATCAAGCCCTGATCCACCGGGAGGCCTGGTCATAGACCGTGCCGCGGGGACGTTGATCCCCGGAATGCCCTCCAGGTAGATACACGATCATACGTTGACGTACACACAACTCATACACGATCATACATTGACGTACACATCACTCATACACGATCCTACGTTGACGTACACATCACTCATACACGATCATACGTTGACGTACACACAACTCATACACGATCATACATTGACGTACACATCACTCATACACGATCATACGTTGACGTACACATCACTCATACACGATCATACGTTGACGTACACATCACTCATACACGATCATACATTGACGTACACATCACTCATACACGATCATACGTTGACGTACACATCACTCATACACGATCATACGTTGACGTACACATCACTCATACACGACCATACGTTGACGTACACATCACTCATACACGACCATACGTTGACGTACATAAGAAACAAGGAACACTGCAGCAGGCCTACTGGCCCATGCGAGGTAGGTCCAATTCTCCCACCGACTTAAGCCAATGCCTTGACCTGTTGAGGTCAGTCATGGCATCTGACCTAGTAGCACAAGCTAGTCAGGTCCAACTCACACCCACTCATGTATTTATCCAACCTATTTTTAAAACTACACAACGTCTTAGCTTCTATGACGGTACTCGGGAGTTTGTTCCACTCATCCACAACTCTATTACCAAACCAGTGCTTTCCTATATCCTTCCTGAATCTGAACTTTTCCAACTTAAAGCCATTGCTGAGAGTCCTGTCAATACTAGATATGTTTAGCACGCTATTTACATTCCCTTTATTAATTCCTGTTTTCCATTTATACACCTCAATCATATCCCCCCTAATTCTACGCCTTTCTAGAGAGTGCAGATTCAGGGCCCTCAGTCTATCCTCATAGGAAAGATTTCTGATACATGGGATCAACTTTGTCATCCTCCTTTGTACGTCTTCCAGAGCATTTATATCCATTCTGTAATATGGTGACCACAACTGTGCAGCATAATCTAAATGAGGCCTAACCAAGGATAAATAGAGTTGAAGAGCAACTTGCGGACTTTATTATTTATACTTCTTGTTATGAAGCCAAGGATTATGTTAGCTTTATTGCGAACACTTATGCACTGTTGTCTTGGCTTCAGATTACTGCTAACCAGAACTCCTAAATCCTTTTCGCAATCCGTAATATTAAGATCTACATTATTTAGTTTATATGTGGCATGGTTATTTTCCTGTCCAACATTTATAACTTTGCATTTGTCTATATTAAACTGCATCTGCCACTTCTCCGACCACTGCATCAGTCTATTCAAATCTTCCTGAAGTGCTCTAATGTCCTCATTTGAATGAATTGGATGGCCTATTTTGGTGTCATCAGCAAATTTGCTTATGTCGGCCAAGCGAAAGTCTGGAACAGAGACTTGATTGCAGTTATCTGGGTAATTCCAATCATACGCGATCATACATTGACATACACACCACTCATACACGGTCATACGTTGACGTACACACCACTCATACACGGTCATACGTTGACGTACACACCACTCATTCACGGTCATACGTTGACGTACACACTACTCATACACGGTCATACGTTGACGTACACACCACTCATACACGGTCATACATTGACATACACACCACTCATACACGGTCATACGTTGACGTACACACCACTCATTCACGGTCATACGTTGACGTACACACATGCAAATGCATGTGTGTACGGCCCGGTCCATGGCCAGGCCTCCCGGTGGATCAGGGCCTGATCAACTAGACTGTTACTGCTGACCGCACGCAGTCCAACGTACGAACCACAGCCCGGCTTATATTTTAAGACTTTCCACGATATGTCATGCATATCGCGGAGTATGCAGCACCACCATGGAGCCTCCATGTGTTGACTCAGTAATGTACGGAAATTACAGGGTGACCCAAATGTGTGGACACACACTTCTTGGCTTTTAAAATCCTTCTGAGGGATTCTCCAGGAATATCCAGTTCCAAGGATGTCCTGTGTGTCCGGTCTGGATACACAGGAAGGGTGTGTCCACACATTTGGGTCGCCCAGTAGAAAAGTTTCATTGGTGATTAGTTGCAGAGCTGAGGGAATTAAGTTGTGAGGCGAGACTAGAGGAATTGAACCTGACGACTTTAAAAGAGGGAAGGAGCAGTGGGAAACATGATTACGACATACAAGATACTCAGAGGATTTGACAGAGCAAATAGAGACAGGTTTTTTGAAATGTGAAACTTAGGTCAGAAATGTGAAGCTTAGGTCAGAAATGTGAAGCTTAGGTCAGAAATGTGAAACTTAGGTCAGGAATGTGAAGCTTAGGTCAGAAATGTGAAACTTAGGTCAGAAATGTGAAGCTTAGGTCAGAAATGTGAAGCTTAGGTCAGAAATGTGAAACTTAGGTCAGAAATGTGAAACTTAGGTCAGAAATGTGAAGCTGAAGACACAGTTGAGCCACAAGAATGTTCCAAAATACTTTAAGTCTCAGGATGGGAAATAAGTGGAATGAGACACATAGGAAGGTGGAGATGAAGTTAATACACAGCTTCAAGGGTGGCTACGATAGCCCCCACGATGCCAGGAACCACTAATGCCGGAGATTGTAAGGACCAGGAGCTGAGACTGGACCCCTGCACGCACACACACACACACACACACACACCAGTCAGAGGTAACGTTTAAATAACCGGGAAATTTAACCTTTATTGATTAGTCAGCAATAGAGGTACGCGGGGGGGGGGGGTGGATCCTTAATGGTGGTGAAGGACTTTTAATCCATATATCCAATCTAACCAACTTGCTGTAGGACCCCTACGGATTTACTCTTCCTCGTGAATAAATAATAATTATAATAATGATGTCCACGTTTCTCAGTTTTCCACAGAACTGTGTCAGGTCACCACTGTATATGGGACAACATAGACATGCAGTATAATGCGATCCTTCATTGACAACGTTTCGCCCACATAGTGGGCTTTATCGAGTCCCAGACAGATCTACCTGAGTGTGGAGAGTCAGGTGGAGAATGTTGGGTACGTTGTGTTAGAGACCGACCATCACGGCACGTACAGACACGTTCAGACACGTACACGCACGTGCAGATCCGTCTCTAACTCAACCTACTCAACATTCTCCACCTGACTCTCCGTACTATACACTCACGTATTCTTCACTCAGGTAGATCTGTTTGTGACTCGATAAAGTCCACTGTGTGGGCGAAACGTTGTCAATAAAGGATCTCATTATACTGTATTTGTGTGCATTTTTCCATGGTCTCGGTATTTTATACCATTTATCGTCACTGTACCTTCCTGATAATAATGTAATATTATTTTAGTTTATTTCTACTGACCTTGTCTAGGACTCAGGTCTGGACTTGTCTTAGGACTCAGGTCTGGACTTGTCTTAGGACTCAGGTCTGGACTTGTCTTAGGACTCAGGTCTGGACTTGTCTTAGGACTCAGGTCTGGACTTGTCTTAGGACTCAGGTCTGGACTTGTCTTAGGACTCAGGTCTGGACTTGTCTTAGGACTCAGGTCTGGACTTGTCTTAGGACTCAGGTCTGGACTTGTCTTAGGACTCAGGTCTGGACTTCTCTTAGGTCTGGACTTGTCTTGGGACTCAGGTTTGACCTTGTCTTAGGACTCGGGTTTGGACTTGTCTTGGGACTCAGGTCTGACCTTGTCTTAGGACTCGGGTTTGGACTTCTCTGAGGACTCGGGGTCTGGACTTGTCTTAGGACTCTGGTTTGGACTTCTCTTAGGACTCGGGTCTGGACTTGTCTTAGGACTCGGGTTTGGACTTCTCTGAGGACTCGGGTCTGGACTTGTCTTAGGACTCGGGTCTAGACTTGTCTTAGGACTCGGGTTTGGACTTCTCTTAGGACTCGGGTCTGGACTTGTCTTAGGACTCGGGTCTAGACTTGTCTTAGGACTCGGGTTTGGACTTCTCTGAGGACTCGGGTCTGGACTTGTCTTAGGACTCGGGTCTAGACTTGTCTTAGGACTCGGGTTTGGACTTCTCTTAGGACTCTGGTTTGGACTTCTCTTAGGACTCGGGTTTGGACTTGTCGTAGGTCTGGCCAAGGGGCTCTTGATCCGAGGAACTGAACCTGTGTTCCAGTTCAGATTCAGATTTTTATTTCTCTGTAATAATAATTACAAAGATGGCCACTAGCATGCCTAGCATGCCTAGCATGCTTGGGCATGCTAGGCATTTCGGGCAGACTAATAATAGTTCTTAATCTATATTACAAATGATTAATTAGATTTACAATAGTGAGGTAGTTTAGAATATTTAGATTATGACAATTTGTAAAATTAGTAATGAGAATGATTACGTCTTGGCATGTTATATAGTTTCTATATTGGAGTATATCAGGCAAACTTAAGACTAGTTTGAGATTAATTAGTCAATAGCTATATTCGGGATTTTGTGTTTACTGTCCTTTGGGTCAGTGTAGGTATAGATGAGGAGGATGTGTGTGTGTGTGTACTCACCTAGTTCTCACCTAGTTGTGGTTGCAGGGGTCGAGTCATAGCTCCTGGCCCCGCCTCTTCACTGTGTGTGTGTGTGTGTGTGTGTGTGCATGAATAGGTGGTTTTCATGTGTTTAGGTGATGGTGGGGTGTGTTAGTGAGATAAGATGTTTTTTGATGATAGTGTTGAAAATGGTGGCTGAGTCTGCAGTTCTGGAGTTTTCAGGTAGGGAGTTCCAGATTTTAGGCCCCTTAATGTACACTGAACGTTTGTAACTTTTGTATAGATTTAGCCGGACACGGGGAATCTCATAGAGATTTTTGTGTCTGGTATTGTGCCTATGGTTTCTTAGAGTCTGAATGCCTTCCGTTTTCCCCAGAACCTATATGACGCCCACGGCTTTAGCGCTTCCCCCATAAATGCAATAATTATAATAATAATAATAATAATAAATACACTAAGTTAATGATGTTAACACTGAGATATGGTACTCACATATTATATCACAATATTTTAATTCTCTCTCTCTCTCTCTCTCTCTCTCTCTCTCTCTCTCTCTCTCTCTCTCTCTCTCTCTCTCTCTCTCATCTTGCAGCAGGTCGCCAGGTTTCCAACTCTCTTGGCAGGTAAATAGGCTTCACTGGCAGGTCAAAGTGCGGGGGCGAGGGAGGGAGGGGGTGTTTACCTTGGGGAGAGATATAGTGGAGGATTTTATGATCTGACCATTCTCGCCAACCCTCCCTGGAGGCCTACCCTCTTCTTCCTCTCCTACCTTTGAGGCTTACCGACGTCTCGTGGGATGATGACAATAGGTGAGGGGATTCAGTGGGCCTAAGTGGACACATGTTTTTCTTACCTGGATGCTGCTGATAAATAGGGCAAAGTGGGCAGGTAGGAAGGTAAAGCCCAGCGACTGGTGGGTAATGTGACCACAGGCACCAACAGTTCTCTGTTTGGCAACACTGGATACATTAGCAGTGTGCTGCTGCTCTAGTCTGCAGGATAGTTACACAGTGGTAACCACAGTTAGTTATGTTTCCCTGTTATAGTCTGTCACACAGGATGGGTCGCATACCTGGTGTTGAAATCTGTCTGTCAGCCCGACCTGGGAGACTTCAGTAGTGTCAGCCCGACCTGGGAGACTTCAGTAGTGTCAGCCTGAGCTGGGAGACTTCAGTAGTGTCAGGCTGAGCTGGGAGACTTCAGTAGTGTCAGGCTGAGTTGGGAGACTTCAGTAGTGTCAACCTGAGCTGGGAGACTTCAGTAGTGTCAACCTGAGCTGGGAGACTTCAGTAGTGTCAACCTGAGCTGGGAGACTTCAGTAGTGTCAGCCTGAGCTGGGAGACTTCAGTAGTGTCAGCCTGAGCTGGGAGACTTCAGTAGTGTCAGCCTGAGCTGGGAGACTTCAGTAGTGTCAGGCTGAGCTGGGAGACTTCAGTAGTGTCAGCCTGAGCTGGGAGACTTCAGTAGTGTCAGCCTGAGCTGGGAGACTTCAGTAGGGCGACTGAGGATATGGTCACGTCTTCCTGCCAACGGTTTAGCAGTACCGGAGGCACAGAACAGTTGAAGCAGCGGTGCAGGTACTGTTGTTGGGTACCCCCCCCCCCACGATGACTTATCCCCCACACAGCAGATATCTGTATCATCACAGCGCCGGACAAGGCAAATTTATATACAGAAGAGGAAAGTAAAAGAGGGTAAGGGAAAGGATTTGGACTATAGTATATATTTAGAAATACATACACACACACATACATATAGAAACAATGTAAATTCATTGTCACAATAGCCTCTCGACTCTCGACATTTTATAACTACAATATATTCATATATATATATATATATATATATATATATATATATATATATATATATATATATATATATATATATCTGTATGGTTCGCCTTAAGAGACAGCAGACACGGAAGAGGGTTGGAGAGAGACAGACAGCACGTGTGGAGGGAGCAGCTGGAAGAGAGTAAACGCGGGGGCAGGAAACAGCTGAGGAGACAACAGCTGAGCGTGTACCATCCTCACCTCACGCTGCTGTGGGAGAACCATCTATTGTCCTCCCACCTCACCCTCTCCCACGTTTTCTTTGACCCCTTTTTAGCCATTGATTCCCTATTTTTTCCCCCTTCTATACATTGCTTTACGTCTTTTCTGTTCGTTACCGACTGATTTCCCCCATTGCAGTTAATCGCTTTCATTTGTGCAACATTGTTTGTGATTGCAACTTGTGTCTTAATGAAAATCAACTTCAGTCACGGCCTCTTTCTTGTATTTCTAAGACGATTCATCAAATTCTAGAAGAATTTATATTTTTAGACGAACGATGTAGGCAGGTACACTAAGGTATAAACACTATATACACTGAGAGGTATAAACACTGTATACACTGAGAGGTATAAACACTGTATACACCGAGAGGTATAAACACTGTATACACCGAGAGGTATAAACACTGTATACACCGAGAGTTATAAACACTATATACACTGAGAGGTATAAACACTGTATACACTGAGAGTTATAAACACTGTATACACCGAGAGGTATAAACACTGTATACACTGAGAGGTATAAACACTGTATACACCGAGAGGTATAAACACTGTATACACCGAGAGGTATAAACACTGTATACACCGAGAGTTATAAACACTATACACTGAGGTATAAACACTATACACAGAGAGGTATAAACACTATACACTGAGAGGTATAAACACTATTCACTGACAGGTATAAACACTATACACTGACAGGTATAAACACTATACACTGACAAGTATAAACACTATATACTGAGAGGTATAAACACTATACACTGATAGGCATAAACACTATACACTGACAGGTATAAACACTATACACTGACAGGTATAAACACTATACACTGACAGGTATAAACACTATGCTCTGAAAGGTATAAACACTGTATACACTGAGAGGTATAAACACTATACTACACTAACAGGTATAAACACTGTACACTGACAGGTACAAACACTATACACTGACAGGTATAAACACTATACTCTGACAGGTATAAACACTATACACTGACAGGTATAAACACTATACACTGACAGGTATAAACACTATACACTGACAGGTATAAACACTATACACTGACAGGTACAAACACTATACACTGACAGGTATAAACACTATACACTGACAGGTATAAACACTATACACTGACAGGTATAAACACTATACACTGACAGGTATAAACACTATACACTGACAGGTATAAACACTATACACTGACAGGTATAAACACTATACACTGACAGGTACAAACACTATACACTGACAGGTATAAACACCATACAGAGAGGTTGGTTTTGTCCTATTTTTAGGGATTAATATATTCTTGACTGGTACTGAACAGGTTACCTGCAGCCTTAACGACCCTCGTGTAGTCGATAGGCTTTAAACCAAATTAACTATTGAGACAAGCAGTTTTGGACAGGCGCTTCCTTTTTTATACGCTTTAAGTTTTCTAATTTTCTAGGCCTACGGTTAGGCTGGTGTGGAGGCGCCGCCTCTCTATTACCTGAGATGCGAGTATCCTCTCCCACTCTGTAATCTTCTCTCATTAAGGCGCCACGGGAGGTCTGCTTACCAGGTGTGGACACCATTCATAACATCTATTAAACGACCTCCATAATTCACCCTTTTAAATGGCATTCGAAATGCCCCCTTCCCCCCATCACTAAACGGCCCAGTGTTTCCAAGCTTAATTATATATCCCGGAAGTTCACCCAGCGGTCCAGGCTACGTTCCTCTCTTGTTACGTTCCTCTTTTCTGCCTGTTACGTCCCTCTCTTTTATTACGTTCCCCCTTTGTTCATGTTGCGTTTTTCCCCTGTTACGTTCCTCTTGTTCCATGTAGTCAGGTACGCCCCTCTTGTTCCATGTAGTCAGGTACGCCCCTCTTATTCCATGTAGTCAGGTACGCCCCTCTTGTTCCATGTAGTCAGGTACGCCCCTCTTGTTCCATGTAGTCAGGTACGCCCCTCTTATTCCATGTAGTCAGGTACGCCCCTCTTGTTCCATGTAGTCAGGTACGCCCCTCTTGTTCCATGTAGTCAGGTACGCCCCTCTTGTTCCATGTAGTCAGGTACGCCCCTCTTGTTCCATGTAGTCAGGTACGCCCCTCTTGTTCCATGTAGTCAGGTACGCCCCTCTTGTTCCATGTAGTCAGGTACGCCCCTCTTGTTCCATGTAGTCAGGTACGCCCCTCTTGTTCCATGTAGTCAGGTACGCCCCTCTTGTTCCATGTAGTCAGGTACGCCCCTCTTGTTACATTCCTCTCTTGCTGCTGATAGGTTCCTCTGTTAAAGTTCCTCTTTTCTTCCTCTTAGCTTATTCCGCAGTGTTGTTGAAGTCGCTCATGTACCATGAAGCTTCATATTCCTCATAGTCACTGTGACTACAAATAGTTTTCATATAATGTTTATAGTCGCCCTGTAGCCTACCTGGTCAAAATAGTCAGCTAAGTAATAAAGCCGCTCACTCGCCCACCACCCTTTCCCGTCGCTCAAAAGTATTAATGATTTATTGGCCTCACAGTAGAGGTAGAGGCGGTAACGCCATGATATCGACGTCACAGTAGAGGCCATGATATCGGCGTCACAGTAGAGGTAGAGGCGGTAACGCCATGATATCGGTGTCACAGTAGAGGTAAAGGCGGTAACGCCATGATATCGGCGTCACAGTAGAGGTAGAGGCGGTAACGCCATGATATCGGCGTCACAGTGGAGGTAGAGGCGGTGACGCCATAATTTGGGGCACGATAATACACGGAGGTGGAAGTCAGCGCCGCCGCCGCCACCCATCCTCGTGTTTACCTGCTTCGCCCTTCCGGCACCCCAGCCACTGTCGGCCAGCTACACGGCTACCCACATACCTAGCCACACCAACAGTCACATCACTAGCCACATAGCAAGGTACACTACCAGATAAACAGCCACACACACCCGCAGCCACACCACCACCCACACCCGCAGCCACACCACCACCCACATCACCAGCCACACCACCACCCACACCCGCAGCCACACCACCACCCACACCCGCAGCCACACCACCACCCACATCACCAGCCACACTACGGATTCGATAAGTGTATATAATACAAGACGTATTATATACGTTCTTCTCCTGCAACTTCAAGGGGCAATTACAAATAGATAATTACACCCATCAACCTTAATTACTGACCATCTGGCGACGATTGGGATGAGAGGTTGATGTATTTAGTGAGAGGTGTGTCCAGGGGCGCCCGCTGCCTTGCTCACACCTAGGGGGAGGAGGCGCTGAACTATTAAGCCACAGTTCCTTAATAATAAGGGTATATGGAAATAAATGGTATAAAATACCGAAACAATGGAAAAATAAACACATAAGCAGTATAATGTGATCCTTTATTGACAACGTTTCGCCCACGCAGTTAGCTTTATCGAGTCACAAACAGATGTTTGTGACTCGATAAAGCCCACTGCGTGGGCGAAACGTTATACATCGTGCGGTGTGTATATCTCGGATATATATACATGTCTGTATATGTCAATGTACATGCGATGAGATCCATGATTGGTGATTCCTTAATAACCTTCTTGTAGTCGATAAATTTTAAAATTACTAAACCAGTCAACCTCAGTAGTAGTATAGTAGCGTCAGTCTGGAGTTTTATGACTCTGACCGCGGGTTCTATCCCCGCCCGTGGTATGGTTTAAAGTGATATTTTGATGGGAAGGGGCAGAAGAGGCAGTCAAAAGTGCTGGCTCAGTAATCTTTCATTCTGTTTACAGTACGTTCTTAGTGAAAGTAGAAGGGAGGGTCTGGAGGAAGACGAACGATAGCGATTTGGTGTCATACTGTAAGAGGAAGAAGGGGGGTACAAAGACAAGAGAGAGAGAGAAGGCAAAATTGTAATAGGCGAGAAAGGACAGGTGTGTTAGGGTACCCACTCTTCCTTTCCACTCACTCGTTGTCCCCCTCTCCCAGGAAGTCTCGCCGCCCCCCTCTCCCCCCAGCAGATGTTCAGGTAAACTCATCTCTTCCTTCACGCCCCTCCTCCCTTCACGCCCCCTCCTCCCTTCACGCCCCCTCCTCCACGCCCCCTCCTCCACGCCCCCTCCTCCACGCCCCCTCCTCCCTTCACGGCCCCTCCTCCCTTCACGCCCCCTCCTTCCCCCACCAAGGCCTGCGTATTGTCTTCACTTTTTCACGTAAACGTTTTTTAATATATCTTTTTCTCTTTTACATTGTTCCCTTACACAAAAACTTCATACACTAGCCTAGTTTATGTGTTGTTGTGTGTACGTGTGTGTCATCATAACTGTGCTGACCGCAAGACAGCCTCGTCTTCCCTTCAATTGTGTTGCCAGTTGTAATTATCAGGTATATCACATTTATTATATCCTGGTAGGAATACCAGTTGACGATATATATAAAGTTGGTAATAATACAGTAGTGAGAGAGAGAGAGAGAGTAAGAGAGTCCGTCAGAGAGCCAGTTGGTATGGTAAACACTATAGTATTAAGACGGCTTCTCTAATCGCCCTAAGGATTTAGCGCTTCACCTTTGTAATAATAATTTTGGGTTTAAATACGAGTTTAAATACGAGTTTAAATACGGAGTTTAAATACGAGAATGTGAAAAGCCATAAATATTTTGGATTTGTAAAAAAAAAAAAAGAGAAAAATGCAGTTGAAGAGATTAATGTATTTTTTATAATGTTGTATACTTTTGTATTTAAAATAAATACTACTAGTATTGTTACTGCTGGGTCTTGAACTGCCATTATCACCTCCCACTTGTGTCTGTAAATAATGTATACTGCAGTGTTTGTTGACCATGAAGCGCTGAACCCCGTGACCAGTGTGTATATAGAGCCTTGGAAACCTTGAAGAATGAAACGTGGCAGTACTGTGGCTGGAACACCTCACCAGCTGCCTTGAGAGTAACTTCAACGAGACACTTGTACAACACTTGGGTAAGTTTAATGTGGAAACGTTTCGCCAACTTGTGGCTTCCTCAGTCCTGTATTGTACTGAAGAAGCCACTGGCTGGAGAAACGTTTCCACAGTAAAGTTACTCAAGCGTCTCATTTATCAACCCGTCGGTTTTCTGAACCATTTATGTAAGACGACGTTTCGGCCTTTCTGGACCATTGTCGAGTCATGAGGTTCATCTGGTAAGTGCAAGTTTTAATTGACCGAAACGTCGTCTTAAGCTCCTCTCTCTCCTATCTGCGGGTTATTTTTATGTATTGTTCCAGCCACGGCAGTGTGCCTTTTTGTTCTTTAAGTGACATTTTGGAAACCTTGCTTGTGCCTCTCGTTTATCAACCATTTAGTTTTGTCTGTCACAAAATTTTAGGGGGATCACATGAAGACTCTCAGCCCCACAGCCCCAAGAAAAAAAATGGAAGATAATTATGCAAATTTATGGTTTTGCCATTGTGTATTTTTAATTCCAAAAGAAATATGCAATCTAAGTTTTATGTGAAAATTTCGTGTAAAATAAAATACTTAAATTGATTCACATAATCTAAAATCATCTGCATAACTTTATTTTTGCCCCCCCCCCTTGGGGTCAGTCTTCAGGCTTTTGTAAAATATTTTTTGATATTGGCCTTTTAAATTAATGTTTTCACTAATAATATTGTTTAATTGTTGTACGCATGAGTGTATTTATGTATATACAAGTAAAAAAAAACTATGAAACTGTAAGTTCATTTTAAGGCCTTTCCAAATTGTTACTCATTTCTTTTTCAAAACAAAAAAATCGCATTATTGCCCTAACAATTACCAAAAACTCCAAAAACAATTTCATGCTTTACTTTTTTTTTTTGCACTCCCATTATCCATTTGTGATTTTTTATGCGAAAAAAAAGGATTTAGACCATGAGACCAGAGTGAGTCTCCACTGCTGTAGTCTGTGTCAAGTAGAAGTCTGCTTAGCAGGCGCCAGTAGGTCTGCTGCAGTGTTCACTTCTGGTGCCAGAAAGTCTGGTGCAGTGTTCACCTCTGGTGCCAGAAAGTCTGCTGCAGTGTTCACATCTGGTGCCAGAAAGTCTGCTGCAGTGTTCACATCTGGTGCCAGAAAGTCTGCTGCAGTGTTCACCTCTGGTGCCAGAAAGTCTGCTGCAGTGTTCACATCTGGTGCCAGAAAGTCTGCTGCAGTGTTCACCTCTTGTGTCAGAAATTCTCCTGCAGTGTTCACATCTGGTGCCAGAAACTCTGCTGCAGTGCTCACATCTGGTGCCAGAAAGTCTGCTGCAGTGTTCACTTTTGGTGCCAGAAAGTCTGCTGCAGTGTTCACTTCTGGTGCCAGAAAGTCTGCTGCAGTGTTCACATCTGGTGCCAGAAAGTCTGCTGCAGTGTTCTCATCTGGTGCCAGAAAGTCTGATGCAGTGTTCACATCTGGTGCTAGAAAGTCTGCTGCAGTGTTCACCTCTGGTGCCAGAAAGTCTGCTGCAGTGTTCACATCTGGTGCCAGAAAGTCTGCTGCAGTGCTCACATCTGGTGCCAGAAAGTCTGCTGCAGTGTTCACTTTTGGTGCCAGAATGTCTGCTGCAGTGTTCACTTCTGGTGCCAGAAAGTCTGCTGCAGTGTTCACATCTGGTGCCAGAAAGTCTGCTGCAGTGTTCACATCTGGTGCCAGAAAGTCTGCTGCAGTGTTCACATCTGGTGCCAGAAAGTCTGCTGCAGTGTTCACCTCTGGTGCCAGAAAGTCTGCTGCAGTGTTCACATCTGGTGCCAGAAAGTCTGCTGCAGTGTTCACCTCTTGTGTCAGAAATTCTCCTGCAGTGTTCACATCTGGTGCCAGAAAGTCTGCTGCAGTGCTCACATCTGGTGCCAGAAAGTCTGCTGCAGTGTTCACTTTGGTGCCAGAAAGTCTGCTGCAGTGTTCACTCTGGTGCCAGAAAGTCTGCTGCAGTGTTCACATCTGGTGCCAGAAAGTCTGCTGCAGTGTTCTCCTCTGGTGCCAGAAAGTCTGCTGCAGTGTTCACATCTGGTGCCAGAAAGTCTGCTGCAGTGTTCACCTCTGGTGCCAGAAAGTCTGCTGCAGTGTTCACATCTGGTGCCAGAAAGTCTGCTGCAGTGCTCACATCTGGTGCCAGAAAGTCTGCTGCAGTGTTCACTTTTGGTGCCAGAAAGTCTGCTGCAGTGTTCACTTCTGGTGCCAGAAAGTCTGCTGCAGTGTTCACATCTGGTGCCAGAAAGTCTGCTGCAGTGTTCTCATCTGGTGCCAGAAAGTCTGATGCAGTGTTCATTGTGCAGAAAGTCTGCTGCAGTGTTCACTCTGGTGCCAGAAAGTCTGCTGCAGTGTTCACATCTGGTGCCAGAAAGTCTGCTGCAGTGTTCTCATCTGGTGCCAGAAAGTCTGATGCAGTGTTCACATCTGGTGCCAGAAAGTCTGCTGCAGTGTTCACTTCTGGTGCCAGAAAGTCTGCTGCAGTGTTCACTTCTGGTGCCAGAAAGTCTGCTGCAGTGTTCACCTCTGGTGCCAGAAAGTCTGCTGCAGTGTTCACTCTGGTGCCAGAAAGTCTGCTGCAGTGTTCACTTCTGGTGCCAGAAAGTCTGCTGCAGTGTTCACCTCTGGTGCCAGAAAGTCTGCTGCAGTGTTCACTCTGGTGCCAGAAAGTCTGTGCAGTGTTCACTCTGTGCAGAAAGTCTGCTGCAGTGTTCACCTGGTGCCAGAAAGTCTGCTGCAGTGTTCACCTCTGGTGCACTAAAGTTGTTCCCAGTGTTCACTCAGGTACATGTATCCTGAGACACTCAACATGTATCCCAGAGCACTCAACATGTATCCCTGAGCACTCAACATGTATTCCTGAAAATGTACAACATCAACATGTATTCCTGAGACACTCAACATGTATCCCTGAGACACTCAACATGTATTCCTGAGACACTCAACATGTATCCCTGAGACACTCAACATGTATCCTGAGACACTCAACATGTATCCCTGAGACACTCAACATGTATCCCTGAGACACTCAACATGTATCCTGAGACACTCAACATGTATCCTGAGACACTCAACATGTATCCCTGAGACACTCAACATGTATCCCAGAGACACTCAACATGTATCCCTGAGACACTCAACATGTATCCCTGAGACACTCAACATGTATCCCTGAGACACTCAACATGTATCCCTGAGACACTCAACATGTATCCCTGAGACACTCAACATGTATCCCTGAGACACTCAACATGTATCCCTGAGACACTCAACATGTATCCCTGAGACACTCAACATGTATCCCTGAGACACTCAACATGTATCCCTGAGACACTCAACATGTATCCTGAGACACTCAACATGTATCCCTGAGACACTCAACATGTATCCCTGAGACACACAACAATCGCTGTTGTGTGTCCTCATAAAATAATCAGTATTATAATTTTAATTATTGCTAGTAAGATTTTTTTGATGTGCATTTATACATATGATTGCTTAACATGTTTGTAGCTATATATATATATATATATATATATATATATATATATATATATATATATATATATATATGAAGATATTTTATTCATTTATAATATTTAATTTTATATATATATATATATATATATATATATATATATATATATATATATATATATATATATATATGAAGAATTTCTAGGAACTTTTGTCTCCTAGTGTAAAAATGTTCCTTGGGTGTTTTTTGTGTGTGTGTTTGTCTTCAAGACATTTAAGATTACCTGTGCGTGGTTCGTGTACACATGTATGACTCGTGTACACATTTTTATAGGTATACATGTGCAGCTCGTATTCATCCTAATACACGAGGCTGAATGTCAATACAACATGAATTGTTGAATGTTCTTTCATGTGTTTATAAGTAGACTTGGCAGGAAGAAAGCTCCCCACCTCCTCTCCCACCTCCCCTGCCTCCTCCCCGCCTCCCCTGCCTCCCCCCACTCAAAAATGTATATACTAATTAGCTTTTGTTTTTTGTAATATGATTAATGGGTTACTCTAGAGTGTGTATGTGTGTGTGTATGTGCGCTAATGTATTTGTGTACGTATGCATGTGTTTATGCATATATGTTAATGTGTGTGTATTATGCAGGTGCGGGAGTGATCTAGTCAGGGGGCGAGGTTGAGGGAGGTAGGACAGCACTACCCTCATAAACCATGTATTTATTATTGTTTATATATGTATATGTATACACGGAAGTTGATGAATAAAGATAGACATAGTGCCAAGTGTTTTTCCTCTCCTTTGCTTCTGTGTTCTGTGAACACTTGTGTGAAGGTGTTCAGCTTTCCCTGTCTTTATTCTTTCTTCAAGCATAATATCTGTACTCACTCATTTTAAATACGCTGATGCTTGGGTGACATGTGCACTGGTACTGAGCACCTGATGTCTGAAGCATTGATGGCCAAGTGGACTAAGGCGTCTCGGAACACTGGCGGGCTTCCTGGGAGACGTGCTAAAATATCGGGGGTTCGATTCCCGGTCATTCGCGGTATTGTTATTTGCTTAAAACCTCTCGTTCGTGGATGCATATATTTAAATGTCAGTAAAACCCTGGCTTTGTTCTTATTAGTAGGTGGGAAAGAATAAATATATTTCTAAGATATTTATTGCACTGCATAATTATGAACATTTAAGTGAAAATTAAATCACCTTCGTGTGTTATATTATTTAAAGCATACCTATCTGTGCATTTTAAAACAGACTGGGTTGGTAAGAGAACTGGAATATTTAAATGGCTTTAGGGAGAAATACAAATGTTTTTGTTGGAATGTTCTTCATGTTGTAAGTCTTCCCTGTATAACCCCTGTGGTTTAGCGCTTCTATTTGATTATAATAATAATGTAAGTCTTCCGTGGACTACCACACTTTGCACTACACTTGAACCCGTATGAAAAAAATGAAAAAAATTACGTTAAACGATGAAATCTTAAACCTAAGAGGTTTAGCGCTTCTTTTGATTATAATAATAATAATTAAACCCAAGAAAACATACCACATATATATATATATATATATATATATATATATATATATATATATATATATATATATATATATATATATATACGTATATATATATTTTTTATTTTTTTTTATTATTAACACATCGGCCGATTCCCACCAAGGCAGGGTGGCCCGAAAAAGAAAAACTTTCATCATCATTCACTCCATCACTGTCTTGCCAGAGGGGTGCTTTACACTACAGTTATAAAACTGCAACATTAACACCCCTCCTTCAGAGTGCAGACACTGTACTTCCCATCTCCAGGACTCAAGTCCGGCCTGCCGGTTTCCCTGAATCCCTTCATAAATGTTACTTTGCTCACACTCCAACAGCACGTCAAGTATTAAAAACCATATGCCTCCATTCACTCCTATCAAATACGCTCACACATGCTTGCTGGAAGTCCAAGCCCCTCACACACAAAACTTCCTTTACCCCCTCCCTCCAACCTTTCCTAGGCCGACCCCTACCCCGCCTTCCCTCCACTACAGATTTATACACTCTCGAAGTCACTCTGTCTCGTTCCATTCTCTCTACATGTCCAAACCACCTCAACAACCCCTCCTCAGCTCTCTGGACAATCGTTTTGGTAATCCCGCACCTCCTCCTAATTTCCAAACTCCGAATTCTCTGCATTATATTCACACCACACATTGACCTTAGACATGACATCTCCACTGCCTCCAGCCTTCTCTCGTTGCAACATTCATCACCCATGCTTCACACCCATATAAGAGCGTTGGTATAACTATACTCTCATACATTCCCTTCTTTACTTCCATGGACAAGGTTCTTTGTCTCCACAGACTCCGAAGTGCTCCACTCACCCTTTTCCCCTCATCAATTCTATGATTCACCTCATCCTTCATAGACCCATCCGCCGACATGTCCACTCCCAAATATCTGAATACATTCACCTCCTCCATACTCTCTCCCTCCAATCTGATATCCAATCTTTCGTCACCTATTCTTTTTGTTATCCTCATCACCTTACTCTTTCCTATATTCACTTTCAATTTTCTTCTTTTACACACCCTACTCTATATAAAAATATATATATATATATATATATATATATATATATATATATATATTTTATAAATTGAAGTCATTTTTTTCTTTTCATACGTTTAAGATATTTTCGTATAGTAGTTTTACTAAATTGATTTGAACCCAAAAAATATATTTTGATAGTTAATTAATTTAATAATTCCATGCTTTTTCATGATTGTAGAATTTTCACTTGTTTCATAGCATGAAAAAAGTTTACTAATGGGATTATAAAGATTTCTTAGTTTACTAATGATGAGTGCCTATGAGGTTTAGTTGATGCTACATGATTGTAGGTTGTTACTGTCACTGGCCAATTGTAGAGCTCACACCCTTTAGAGGACAGATCCTCTCCAGGTGTCACACCCAACAGTAACCATCATTAACCTGTCTGACTCACCTGTGACTAATGTCCAGGGTTCTCCCCACCTTTCTTATAGTTGAACCTGATCTGTTCCTCAGATACTATAGAACTACGGGTATAGCGCTTCCCCATTTATATAATTATAATTAACACTGTGACATATTAAATCATTATTATTATATTTTTTTATTATTAGTACGTATATTAGTATTATTAGTATTATCAATGTCATGCGTTTCAAATCTAAAAAAAAAAAATCAAATATATAACATATGGACGTTATATCCGAAATATATATCTAAATATTATTTATTATATACTTCCTACTGTACACTCTTATTATACACATCCTATTTTTTTAGGCATATGCCCTCATTTTGCCATATAAATATATTGTCTCTATGCAATTAACCATTACGTCTTCCTGATGTTTAGCGTAATATGGCTTCATTTAGAACTGCCTGCCTCTTAATATTCCTCTTTAAATATGGACACTCGAGGATACAGTCTTTGCTGCAAGGCCTGTGTGTCGGACCTTAGTGTAGGACCTGTGTGTACTACCTGTGTATCGGACGTTAGTGTAGGACCTGTGTGTACTACCTGTGTATCGGACGTTAGTGTAGGACCTGTGTGTACTACCTGTGTATCGGATCTTAGTGTAGGACCTGTGTGTACTACCTGTGTATCGGATCTTAGTGTAGGACCTGTGTGTACTACCTGTGTATCGGACTTTAGTGTAGGACCTGTGTGTAGGACCTGTGTGTCGGAGCTTAGTGTAGGACCTGTGTGTAGACCTGTGTCACTCTGTGTTTGGTGAGTCCTCTTCTTCCTCATTGTTCAGATTCAGCATCAGGACGTAGGTGGAGATGGCCTCGTGTAGAAAGATGTACTGCTCCTGAGGAAGACATGAAGTGAGTGATATGTGGTACCCCGAGTTTCAAACTCTCCCAACTCGACCTATTATGTAAGTTTATTATTGTAAGTGCTTTTGTAAGTGTATTTTTGGGGGTCTGAAACGGACTAATCTAATTTACATTATTCCTTATGGGAACAAATTCGTTCGGTAACAGCACTTGAACAGCATTCTGGAATGAAGAAAGTTTGAAACTCGGGGTACCACTTACCCACATCTGAGGTAACATGGAGAAATCTTCTAGCTTAGAATCTTCTGATTCTAGTATATCTGTCCTAATTACCTCTTCGTAGCCACAGGACCAGGTTATGCTCCTCCCGTAATAAAGTCATTATTTCATCATATTTATCAAATTAAACAAGCTATAACTTGCCTATCTGCAAGTGAGATGAGGGCTGAAGGCAGTGGCCAGTAGGTGTGTAAACAACTCAGAACTTACCAGAGAACTAATAAACTGGGGTCGGTCGAAGAGAATGTCCTCCACTGCCCTGTACACATCCACCACCCCGTACAGTTGAACCTTAGACAGTATTAAGTCCAGAGCTGCTGCCACCCCGCTGGCTGTGTACCCGTCACTGGTGACAGACCGACATAGTGTCAGTGTGTTAATATATACTGTACTTGATCAGCACATTCATCAACTTCATCACATACCTTAGCTTATCATCACATACCTCCACTCAACACATCCCTCAATTTATCATCACATACTTCCATTTAACACATGCCTCTCTGCAATACTCCCTCTGCAACATTCAAGAGCACCAGAAAACTGCAACAGGAACATTAATGAGCTTCTAGTGAATCCTCCCACCACCGAAGTAATATTTGTGCATACACACATGTGCACCACTCTCCCACATACACATGTACACCTGTCACCCACACAAGCGTGCACCACTCTCCCACATACCTGGAGTTCACTATCTTTGTAACTCTTTCAGCTATCAGAACCATTATGTACCTCTGTAATCATTTGACTACCGCCCACAGGATGGGTATGGGGTGCATAATAAAGATATTGAACTAACTCTTCCATATACACATGTGCATTTCTAACCCAGCTAAATATGTGGGCACCATCCACAGTCATGTGTATTACCCATCCTTGTATGCAAATATAAACAGCTTTCCTACGTAGACACAAGTCAGCCTCTCACCACATACACATGTACACCTGTCACCCACATAAACATGTGCATCACTCTCCCACGTACACCTGTGCCCTTTTCACCCAGGTACCTGCAGGTGATGGCGGTGATGGAAGAGGATGAACTTTGTTTCCTCAGGTGGTGGAGGTATTCCAGGAGAAGGAGCAGGGATAGAGGGGTGGAGGGAAGGTCCTGCTGAAACTCCCAATCCTGAAAGTGAAGTACTCGAACCTGCTGAGGCAGCGCTAGTCTCTGTTGGCAAGGAGAGAGAGAGCTGCGTTGACTCACGAAATTGTAATAACGCACCGGCATGTGAGTTTCAGGATTCACTTATGTGTTCAACCCCCACCCGTTCCGTGGTTTTTATAGCTACTTTCAGAATTATTGAAGCAGAGAGTAGGCTCGTGTCTGCCTGCTCCCTCACATCCTCATGTATGCATATAGTATATATATGTATGTATATATATATATATATATATATATATATATATATATATATATATATATATATATATATATATACACACACATAGACGGGCGAAATTATTTACAAACATTATCTCTCAGTCCACAGCAGGATTCGAACCTGCGCACTCTGCATCAAAGTACATGGTACTGTAGCCACTCAGCCAGACCCCAGATATAAGCATAGGCGCCTAGCCGAAGCTAGACGGTCGCTCTCATACCCTGGAGCACCAGGCAGTGAACTTCGAAAGAGAATTGAAAATGCTTAACAATTCCTGAATGAATCTTTCCCTGATTTCTTATTTTAAGAATATTAATAGATTTCTTTCATATGTAGAGCTTGTCTATCACGTCTGTCCCTTTTAATAACTGATATGGACTTGCCTAGCATGGGCCAGTGGGCCTGCTGCAGTGCTCCTTATTTCTTATATTTCTTATAATTTATTCCAATTTGTTTATCTGCAATACTATTTTGGATTTACATAATTACCTTTGTTATAAGGTAATTCTTCTGGTGTGTGTGTGTGTGTGTGTGTGTGTGTGTGTGTGCGCGCACGCGCGCGACCTCCGTGGAGAGGAGCGCACTAAGCATCCTTACCAAGAGAGATACAGGAGAGAGGGTGATGCAGGTCTCAGTAAAGGTACGATATTCTTGGTATGACTCAACCTTGACCAAGATCTGCTCCATCTCCGCCTCACCGCTAGACGGCACCACCGGCGGGTATTCCTGTCTCAAGTAATAATAATTAGTGACAATAGTAATACTAACTGTTGCGTTTACTACGATTACTACTACTACTACTACTACTACTACTACTACTGCTGCTGCTGATGATGACGATGATGCTACTACTGCTGCTGCTGCTGCTGCTACTACTACTGTTACCACTAATACTATCAAATTAAAGCATATATTTTCCCTGCTAAGAATAAGAAAACTACACAAAGCTTTCTCTAATATACATAAGAATATTGTAAAAAAAAATATTTTTTTGTGACTAAGTCGAACTTCAGAACAATCTAAGACGCCGAGTTCTCATAAAAAATAATTTTCATCTAAGATACACCAAGGCTGAAAGTTTGATTCCGACTAGAAAAGGCGTTCTCGAGGTCTCAGAAACCTTGGAGAGGAAGGAAAAGGAGTAATAATATGAATTTTGACAACCATTATAGGTTTTTCCCTTTTGCTGGATGTACATACAGTGTCACTCTGACTTTGGTCAATTGGGTTTAAAGCCTATCGACTACATTAAGGTCATTTAAGGCTGACTGTAACCTGTTCACCACCAATCAAAGATACTCTAATCCCTAAAGTTGGGATTAAAGTAAACTTTCAGTGTGTGTACTCTTAGAGTACACACACCTCTCAGTGTGTGTACTCTTAGAAACACACCTCTCAGTGTGTGTACTCTTAGAAACACACCTCTCAGTGTGTGTACTCTTAGAAACACACCTCAGTGTGTGTACTCTTAGAAACACACCTCTCAGTGTATGTACTCTTAGAAACACACCTCTCAGTGTGTGTACTCTTAGAAACACACCTCTCAATGTGTGTACACTTAGAAACACACCTCTCAGTGTGTGTATCTTGAAACACCTCTCAGTGTGTGTCTCTAGAAACACACCTCTCAATGTGTGTACTCTTGGAAACACACCTCTCAGTGTGTGTAATCTTAGAAACCACACCTCTCAATGTGTGTACTCTTGAAACACACCTCTCAGTGTGTAATCTGAAACCACCTCAGTGTACTTAGAAACACTCAATGTATCTGAAACACACCTCTCAGTGTGTGTAATCTTAGAAACCCACCTCTCAGTGTGTGTAATCTTAGAAACACACCTCTCAATGTGTGTACTCTTGGAAACACACCTCTCAGTGTGTGTAATCTTAGAAACCCACCTCTCAGTGTGTGTACTCTTAGAAACACACCTCTCAGTGTGTGTACTCTTAGAAACACACCTCTCAGTGTGTGTACTCTTAGAAACACACCTCTCAGTGTGTACTCTTAGAAACACACCTCTCAATGTGTGTACTCTTGGAAACACACCTCTCAGTGTGTGTAATCTTAGAAACACACCTCTCAGTGTGTGTAATCTTAGAAACCCACCTCTCAGTGTATATAATCATTTAGGTTACCCTGGGTTAAAGCTACATAATTTATCACGACTGTTGACCCCCATTAATATCATCAGAACTATTGTATGAATCTATACTACTGTCTGTAATTTGTAGATTTTCTGAATAAATCGCATAATAAAAAGTCACAATACCGAAGTCGCAACAATTCACAATTAACCCACAATAGTGTGACTGGAACAGTTCATAACTGACTCAGTATAGTGGCTTGAATAATTAATAACTAACCCACAGTAGTGTGACTGGAACAGTTCATAACTGACTCAGTATAGTTGCTAGAATAATTAATAACTAACCCACAGTAGTGTGACTGGAACAGTTCATAACTGACTCAGTATAGTTGCTAGAATAATTAATAACTAACCCACAGTAGTGTGACTGGAACAGTTCATAACTGACTCAGTATAGTTGCTAGAATAATTAATAACTAACCCACAGTAGTGTGGCTGGAACAGTTCATAACTGACTCAATATAGTGGCTAGAATAATTAATAACTAACCCACAATAGTGTGGCTGGAACAGTTCATAACTGACTCAGTATAGTGGCTAGAATAATTAATAACTAACCCACAATAGTGTGGCTGGAACAGTTCATAACTGACTCAGTATAGTGGCTAGAATAATTAATAACTAACCCACAATAGTGTGGCTGGAACAGTTCATAACTGACTCAGTATAGTGGCTAGAATAATTAATAACTAACCCACAATAGTGTGGCTGGAACAGTTCATAACTGACTCAATATAGTGGCTAGAATAATTAATAACTAACCCACAATAGTGTGGCTGGAACAATTCACAGATATTTTTTTAAGAGAAAACAGACTACGTATCTGTCCGTGATCATCGTCTAGGACGGACCGAAGCATCGCGCCTAGCTTCTTCCCCAAAATTGTTAGTTGTGGAAGCCTTATCTTAAGACAGTAGTAGTGAGGAGGTGTTGACCTGGTGGTGTCGCTCGGGGGGAGTGTGGAGTATGAGCCACGTTGAGACATTTTTCTCGTACATCATCCTCCAGACGCGGGGCAGAGTGTGAGGCAGTGGGTGCTCCGTGACTAGTACTGCGTCCTTCTGCCTCAAGCCGTTCACACGAACTGCGTTCACGTATTGAGTGTCTCCATGTCCCCTCATCATGTGCAGGAAGACCTGGCGGCCGTCCACTGCGTACGATGTAAAGGAAAGTATAAGAAAAGTGTTATATTAACTATTTTCACCTTTTCACTGGGTTGCATCTACACTTCGTCGAGTACATCTCACTCCATCCTGTATCTCTCGCTCTCTTCCATATATCTCAATCCTTCCCTTATCTCATTCACTGCTGTATCACTCACTACTGAAAGTGATCGTGGCAGTGTGCACAATGGGGACCAGGTCCCAAGTATCTTCCATGAATCAGGTACCTTTCTCTTCTCCTTCCCAGAGAGTACATGACAAATGCTGTATGCCACTGAAGGTATTCCATTAGGAAGAAGTAAACGATGAAACGAAGAAGAGGTTAAGAAAGAAAAGAGTAAAGAGGAGTGTCAGTGTGGCTAGCTAGTATAAACAAACACCTCGACTACAAGACTAAAATTACTACAGCTACACTTATTAAACTATAACTTATTAATTCAGTGACAGGACATAGGTGATACAGTGACTCTTGCAAGAGTGATTCTAGGTAGTCAGAACAATGCGGATAGTAGGAACAGAGCTCCTCGTAAATGATGACACTAGGCACTTGTTCTTGGTAGTGGACCTGTGACTTACCTGGGACGATGTGCTGGTTTCGGTTCATGGCAGAGTGCGCGGGGTTCCTGCCCCATTTCATTGACAAATCCCGTGGCATGTTCTTCAACTTCTGCAGGAGGAAAAAATGGAAAAAGATAGTAGTAGACTCCCCATATGTTGCAGTTTTAAAACTGTAGTGTCTTTGACAAGACAGTGATGGAGTGAACAATGATGAAAGTTTTTCTTTTTCGGGCCACCCTGCCTTGGTGGGAGACGGCCGATGTGTTAATAATATATATATATATATATATATATATATATATATATATATATATATATATATATATATATATATATATATATATATATATATATATATATAATATAATATATATAAAGTGCAGTTATTGTACTTCCAGGAGGGAATGAAATATCATCTTACTTTGTACTCATTCTCCAGCTGTGGTCTGATGTGCTCCAGCTGCTGGGGGAAGCGAGCGACGGGGCAGCTGGTGACCTCTGCGAAGAGCACCTCCAGCAGCGTCTGGTGACAGAACCTGTACTGCGCCTGTGGGAGGGAGGGTCACTGGTGAAGCTGGAGGTATACGAGTGAAGTTGGAGGTAAAGGTGGGAAGAAGCAAAGAAAAAAAGAAAGGGAATGGTGGGAGGGAGAGAGAGAGAAGGGGTCGAATGAAAGCTACTATCAAAATGAAAGAAAAAGGAAGACAGTTGAAGAAAGGTTTAAGAAGCTGTGAAAACAGAGTAAATTAAAAAGCGTAGTTTAAAAACTCGGAAAATACGTGAAAAATTAAGCCTGGTCAAGCACCGGGTAGCGGGGGGCGTTGACCCCCGGAACACCATCCAGGTAGAAGGATATATCTACTGGTCTGCTTACACACAACACAACATTTACGAATCCAGAACGCTTCATGGTTTTATGGCCATTTATTACATTTAAACACGAGAGAAGTTTTTTTTTTTGATCCCTATATTCATTCAAAATAGTTATTCCTGTTTGGTGAGGAAGCAGACACGACTGACCTGGTTCTCGAGGAGGTTCGGGCGTCCGAGACGAAGAGTGGCCAAGCATGTCGGAGCATCGAAGTAACCTGAACCCTCCAGATGATCGATAAGTGTCAATACCAACAACAGTGCCCCTGTCCGTCCCAGTCCGGCACTGCTCGCCGCCATGGCACCACGAACATCAACCAGGCACCACGAACATCAGCCAGGCACCACGAACCATCAGACAGGCACCACGAACCATCAGACAGGCACCACGAACCCGCGTACCAGGAAGGAACAACACAATTTTGTGAAGTTAGTTTTGCGTGAACCATTATGCCATAAAAAACGTAACAAAAATATACTAAGAGTGATTCGGGAGGACTTTAACGAATGTAGAAATGAGATCAGGGAATGAACACGGAGTGAGAACACGTGACTCACCTGCAGTGGACGACCACGGGGCCACACCTCTTCCACTTACAGATACCCAACACCATGAGGGCGAAGCTAAATGGTGTCTGGGGCACCCCGTGGTCTGGCCACGACGTGAACTGGTAGTGGACCACCTGAAAAAGGAGCAGCGAGGAATATATATATAGTATATATATATATATATATATATATATATATATATATATATATATATATATATGTCGTGCCGATTAGGTAAAACTTGCGATTTTGGCTTAAATAGCAACGCTCTTCTTGCCATATAAGAAAAGCGAAAATTTGCGTATGCAATAATTTCGCAAAAATCATTCTGAACCTAACGAAAAAAATATATTTCATTGTATTTGTTATTTGTTTATTATTAAATTAATGTAAACGTATCAAAAATATATTTAGTTGGGTTAGGCTAAATTAAGTTGCGCTTGTTATAATAAGATTAGGTAAGTTTTCTAAGATTCTTTTGGTTCAAAATTATAAATTTTTACATTAACATAAATGAAAAAAATATATCTTCAAACGTATAAGAGAAAATTTTAGAAATGACTTAATTTTAGATGAGTTCTTGCTAATTGACCAGTTTTACCTATTAGGCACGACATATATATATATATATATATATATATATATATATATATATATATATATATATATATATATATATATATATATATATATATATATATATATATATATATGCAAGACAACCACTATGAAAAAATAGAGAATTCCAAGCGCTTTCGTGACTACTCACATTATCAAGGAACTATAACAGCAAACATGACAAGAAGGCTTATATAAGGGCGAGACTACACCTCACAGTCACATCACACTAACAAAGACTACACCTCACAGTAGCGTAACATCTCACGACTCTGTGAAGAGGAACATAAGAAAGGACCTGAAACTCTTCCCAAGAATTAAGATTAGTCCAATTTATCATTAAATTCTTCCCAAATTTTATTAATTATAAATGAATCCAATTTATATAATCCAAAAGAAATATTCATATTATTTTCAAAACTGCTTTTAATGAAACATGATTCTATTATATTTCTCTCAACCATGGACTTGCTTGATACAACCTTCTCAGCATTTTGAAAATCAATTGGATGGTTAAAATCTCTCACATGAATAAATAGAGCATTAGAATCTTGTCCAGTTCTAATGCTATATTTATGTTGTTTTAATCTTAGTTCAAGACTTTTACCAGTTTGACCATAATAAACTTTATCGCATATTTTACAGGGAATCTTATAGACACATCCGTCAGCATTTTGGGAAATTTTTTATCAAAAGTCTTTTTACTGTATCAAGATTTTTAAATACAACTTTGATATTAAAATTCTTAAGAAAGGAAGGCATATCAACCAAGTTTTCATGGTAAGGGAGAACCAACATATTTTTGGTTGAATAAGGTTGGTTGTCCCTTTTGGATTGTAAAAAGTATTCCTAGCTATTTTAAAAGATTTATCAATTATGTTTCTTGGGTATTTTAAATCATTAGCTATTTCATAAATTTTAGAGATTTCTTCATCTATGAACTCTGGACTACAAATACGTAAAGCTCTCAAAAACATTGAAGAAAAAACCGACACTTTAACTCTATCTTGATGTGAAGAGTAATAGTGTACATAGGAACAATTATTTGTAGGTTTTCTGTAAATTTTAAATTTAAAATCAATGTTACCCTTAATAATAAAAACATCTAGGAAGGGCAATGAGTTATTTACTTCGAATTCAACAGTAAAATTTATAGAATGAGCTAAGCTATTTAATTTAACAAGGAAATGGTTTATATCTACATTCTTAGGCATAAGGCACAAAATATCATCAACATATCTATACCACTTAGCTCTATTGGGAAGGATAGTGTTAAGCAATCTTGTTTCGAAAAATTCCATATATAAGTTACTAAGAACAGGTGAAAGAGGATTTCCCATTGCCATACCAAACTTCTGAGTGTAAAACTCATCATTAAATACAAATTTTGCATCAACAATACAAAGTTTAATAAGTTTAATGATAGTAGGAACTGGCAATGGTAAATCATAATTAACCAATTCTTCAGATAAGAAACTTAGTAAATCATCAACTGGAACTTTTGTAAACAAGGAGGTAACATCAAAAATAACCATATTGAAATCATTTAAATCAGTCAAGGTGCTTAATTTATCAACTAAATCTAAGTTGTTTTTAACATTAAAATTAGAAATTTTTCCAACAATTGGGCTCAAAATATCAACAAGCCATTTAGAAAGTTTATAAGAAACTGAACCTATAGAGCTAATAATTGGTCTAACAGGATTACCAGGTTTGTGTGTTTTTATTAATCCATACATATAAGGTAAAGATGGATTAGTGGAAGTAAATTTTTTAATTAATTCATAATATGAATATTTCTTTTGGATTATATAAATTGGATTCATTTATAATTAATAAAATTTGGGAAGAATTTAATGATAAATTGGACTAATCTTAATTCTTGGGAAGAGTTTCAGGTCCTTTCTTATGTTCCTCTTCACAGAGTCGTGAGATGTTACGCTACTGTGAGGTGTAGTCTTTGTTAGTGTGATGTGACTGTGAGGTGTAGTCTCGCCCCTTATATAAGCCTTCTTGTCATGTTTGCTGTTATAGTTCCTTGATAATGTGAGTAGTCACGAAAGCGCTTGGAATTCTCTATTTTTTTCATAGTGGTTGTCTTGCATATTTTGATATCACCTGTTTACTGTGATCTTTTTGCATCAATGGATACCACACGACTCTTCACAATGTTCTCGGTAAGCTTTCCTAATCATATTTCTTTTGTTTCCCATTTTTCTTCTGCACTGATCAAGTCACATAAGCTAAAAATTCGACTTAATTTTTTAAAAGACTGTTTGAATGAACAAGTTTTGCCTAAATCTCTTTTACCAAATAGACTCCTTGACATGAGAGATCGTCCTTTTGATGATTTTATGAGAATTATTCTTCAGAAACATATTGAAATTACTAAAATACAGGAGAAAGAAGCATTCAAAATATTGAGAAACAAAAAATACTCCTTTTATCAAGCTATTCCATCAGAATGGCAACATAGTATGTTGGATCATTGCTATAATAAACTCAGAAGAATTTGTAATAATCTCAAAAACAAACTACAAAGAAAATTAGATAATTTAATTGAAAATAGTGATTGGACAAAGCACGCTAATAACAATTTTGTAATTAACTTATCAGATGAAATATTAGATAAAAATACAACTGCTGCTCTTGGTTTCGGTTTAAGTTTTGCAACTTCAAAAAACTTAATAATGTTGAAATTGCAAAAGCCTTTTGTAATTTAGAAAAATCCTCTGATTTATCCACTGATGAAATTAATATTAGTAAGGGGATGGTATATAGCTCAATGTTAAAACAAAATATTCCCAATTGCCCTCAAAGATTTTTAAGTCTTATGATTCACTTTTGAATAATAAAAATTTGCGTCTTACTAAAGCAGATAAAATTAATGCAATTGTAATTATGAAAGAAACCGATTACCAAGATAAAATGAATAACCTCCTAGATGATTTTGAAACCTATTCTAAACTTAGAAAGAATCCCTTAGAAACTGTTAACAGCAATTTCAATAAAACAATAAAACATCTATTGAAGGGCAAAGATGAATTAATTAAAAATTTACTTCCACTAATCCATCTTTACCTTATATGTATGGATTAATAAAAACACACAAACCTGGTAATCCTGTTAGACCAATTATTAGCTCTATAGGTTCAGTTTCTTATAAACTTTCTAAATGGCTTGTTGATATTTTGAGCCCAATTGTTGGAAAAATTTCTAATTTTAATGTTAAAAACAACTTAGATTTAGTTGATAAATTAAGCACCTTGACTGATTTAAATGATTTCAATATGGTTAGTTTTGATGTTACCTCCTTGTTTACAAAAGTTCCAGTTGATGATTTACTAAGTTTCTTATCTGAAGAATTGGTTAATTATGATTTACCATTGCCAGTTCCTACTATCATTAAACTTATTAAACTTTGTATTGTTGATGCAAAATTTGTATTTAATGATGAGTTTTACACTCAGAAGTTTGGTATGGCAATGGGAAATCCTCTTTCACCTGTTCTTAGTAACTTATATATGGAATTTTCGAAACAAGATTGCTTAACACTATCCTTCCCAATAGAGCTAAGTGGTATAGATATGTTGATGATATTTTGTGCCTTATGCCTAAGAATGTAGATATAAACCATTTCCTTGTTAAATTAAATAGCTTAGCTCATTCTATAAATTTTACTGTTGAATTCGAAGTAAATAACTCATTGCCCTTCCTAGATGTTTTTATTATTAAGGGTAACATTGATTTTAAATTTAAAATTTACAGAAAACCTACAAATAATTGTTCCTATGTACACTATTACTCTTCACATCAAGATAGAGTTAAAGTGTCGGTTTTTTCTTCAATGTTTTTGAGAGCTTTACGTATTTGTAGTCCAGAGTTCATAGATGAAGAAATCTCTAAAATTTATGAAATAGCTAATGATTTAAAATACCCAAGAAACATAATTGATAAATCTTTTAAAATAGCTAGGAATACTTTTTACAATCCAAAAAGGGACAACCAACCTTATTCAACCAAAAATATGTTGGTTCTCCCTTACCATGAAAACTTGGTTGATATGCCTTCCTTTCTTAAGAATTTTAATATCAAAGTTGTATTTAAAAATCTTGATACAGTAAAAAGACTTTTGATAAAAAATTCCCCCCAAAATGCTGACGGATGTGTCTATAAGATTCCTGTAAAATATGCGATAAAGTTTATTATAGTCAAACTGGTAAAAGTCTTGAACTAAGATTAAAACAACATAAATATAGCATTAGAACTGGACAAGATTCTAATGTTCTATTTATTCATGTGAGAGATTTTAACCATCCAATTGATTTTCAAAATGCTGAGAAGGTTGTATCAAGCAAGTCCATGGTTGAGAGAAATATAATAGAATCATGTTTCATTAAAAGCAGTTTTGAAAATAATATGAATATTTCTTTTGGATTATATAAATTGGATTCATTTATAATTAATAAAATTTGGGAAGAATTTAATGATAAATTGGACTAATCTTAATTCTTGGGAAGAGTTTCAGGTCCTTTCTTATGTTCCTCTTCACAGAGTCGTGAGATGTTACGCTACTGTGAGGTGTAGTCTTTGTTAGTGTGATGTGACTGTGAGGTGTAGTCTCGCCCCTTATATAAGCCTTCTTGTCATGTTTGCTGTTATAGTTCCTTGATAATGTGAGTAGTCACGAAAGCGCTTGGAATTCTCTATTTTTTCATAGTGGTTGTCTTGCATATTTTGATATCACCTGTTTACTGTGATCTTTTTGCATATATATATATATATATATATATATATATATATATATCGTGCCGATTAGGTAAAACGTGCGATTTTGGCTTAAATAGCAACGCTCTTCTTGCCATATAAGACAAGTGAAAATTTGTGTATGCAATAATTTCGCCAAAATCATTCTGAACATAACGAAAAAAATATATTTCATTGTATTTGTTATTTGTTTATTATTAAATTAATGTAAACGTATCAAAAATATATTTAGTTGGGTTAGGCTAAATTAAGTTGCGCTTGTTATAATAAGATTAGGTAAATTTTCTAAGATTCTTTTGGTTCAAAATTATAAATTTTTACATTAACATAAATGAAAAAAATATATCTTCAAACGTATAAGAGATAATTTTAGAAAGGACTTAATTTTAGATGAGTTCTTGCTAATTGACCAGTTTTACCTATTAGGCACGACATATATATATATATATATATATATATATATATATATATATATATATATATATATATATATATATATAAATAATATATATATATATATCGTGCCGATTAGGTAAAACTTGCGATTTGGCTTAAATAGCAACGCTCTTCTTGCCATATAAGACAAGTGAAAATTTGTGTATGCAATAATTTCGCTAAAATCATTCTGAACATAACGAAAAAAATATATTTCATTGTGTTTGTTTATTATTAAATTAATGTTAACGTATCTAAAATATATTTAGTTGGGTTAGGCTAAATTAAATTGCGCTTGTTGTAATAAGGTTAGGTAGGTTTTCAAAGTTTCTCTTGGTACAAAATTATAAATTCTTACATTAACATAAATGAGTGTCACTCAAGGTCCCAGGACCGAAACGTTTTCTAATAAATATGTTCTAGTCTTTGCTTACGTGTCTTTCTGAATAAATCTGTCGGCATCAATTACCAAGGTTTTACAAGAAAAAAATATTATAAGGTGAACTGGGAACAAGTATTCCTTGCACCAGCGCCAAGAAACTGGAACTACTCTCGCGGTTCTCAGTGCCGCAGGAAACAGGATCTCACCTTGCGGTTCTCAGTGCCACAGGACAGCAGGAGCCACCTTTGGACGAAGTCAAGACTCTCTTCACTGGCCACCAGCTTCACCTTCACCTCCCCGTATGTGGTCTCCTCGTCCTTAGCGTCCGGCCAGTATTGGCTCACCTTCACCTGTGTGTGTACGTGGGAGGACGTACATGACTGAGTATTCATAGGAGACAGTTGGCCGGGACAGTGCACACAGAAATAAAAATAGTGAATGTTGAAAGAAAGACGCGAGTTCTTGAGAAACAAATTCTAAGGACAGTAAAAATTAGAATATCTCTCTCTCTCTCTCTCTCTCTCTCTCTCTCTCTCTCTCTCTCTCTCTCTCTCTCTCTCTCTCTCTCTCTCTCTCTCTCTCTCAACTAATTTCCTATTTACATGATGCCTCACATTTCTTCCCCTTGTAATTCTCTTCTAGTTAGAAGTTAATTCCAGCATTACGTCACGCTCAAACCAGCCACCTCAGGAGGCGCAGAACCTCGAGTCACACCTCACTGAAGCACCACCAGGCAGTAACAAAACACACCTGCAGCAAGAAGCACCACATCCTGAGGGCACCACCAGAAAACTTGTACATCAAAAGAGGAACCTGAGCAGTGGTTAGACTGCCGCAGCATCTTGCGAGGCACTACTCTCACGTGATGTCCACAACCATTGCCCTGAGAAACTCATATCAAGAGAACTAGTAAATCACATCCCCTGTTACTCTCCGTGGCAATCAATATATGTAAGAGAAAGGAGGTAGAAAAAAAAAACCCATTTATTTCTCAAATCTCTGGGCAACGACTTATCCATGGAGCTGAAGATCAGCCATTGATTACTATGTGATGTGTTTATCAATTGGCATTACCTCTCACTCACCTCTACCAACTTTACCTAGCACAGGGCATGTGGTCCTCTTTATGCAAGACTGTTAATATAGTTCCAGTTAATAAAAGCAAGTGCTGGTTGTTGATCAGTTACTTAATAGTGGTTACTGTTGTCTCAAGCAAATATTGTTTTGACAATCTCTTGTTGAGACTCTTCGTGACAAGAGTCACTTAAGGAATCCACGACCAGTGGTGCAGTTGGACTGTATGTTGGTGCTACTTTTGAAGGAAAAACTTAGTCTTTTGATAAAGAAAACAAGCGATGGGAACCTCTGACTCTTATTATTTAAATCATTAGTGATTACCTTCAACATAGCTTCCTTATGGTAGGTCTTAATAAGCAGAGTCCGTAACACAATGCCAGCGTATTCACCGCTTACGAACAAAAGTTCTTAGCGACCTCACCTAATCCACGAATCTCACACCTACGCAGAAAATTACACGCGAACATTTATTTGTAAACGAGAGGAGATAACCATTCCTGAGTTATTAAGCACTTACTAGCAACAATGTCAGCTTGGGACAAGCGATGGCAGCTCACATTTTCTAACGAAAACCACAGATAATGGTCTATAGACAGCCTGATTTCTCTACTGGAACTGGTGTCAAAATCAAAGAAAAAAATTAAACTGGGAAAAACATATTCAATGGTTTAAGTTATAACTCGCTCAACAAGTGTCTGCACAACTATGCAAGATGTGTCACTTTCTTGGTGGCCCGCCACTTATTCCATCTATTACTTCTGAACTGCACAAGACAACTTATCTAAAGGCTCTAACAAACCTGGCTGGATCTTTCATTTACCGAGATTTCAACACTGAAGAGATTCCGGCGATTTCACTGCTTTGAACTAGTCAGAATAAGAGTTTGTATCTGGCTCAGTCTCACGGTAAGCCTGAAGACAGCCATTATGCCACAAGAGAGGTATTCTTCAGCAGTTTCAATGTCTGTACCTTCCTCGAGGATACCACTGCTGCAGCGAGCACACGTTTATCTATCCACTCGAATGTGGTACATATTTTCATAATAGATGACTGAGGACTCCTGTCAGCTGGCCAAATGTTTTACAAGAGGGCATAATAATTCATAAAAATAAAGAACATACACCTATAATATTAGTTATACTAAAGCTCATGATATGGCCAGGTTTTCAAATGAGCTGAGGTTGAGTAACAGCTGTTAAAATTCTTATAACAACGGCTATCATTAATTCTGTAAACAACAAGAGTTTAAGATACCCACAAGTCCTCCCTCGACGAGTCTGGCGAGCATTACGATGATGTTGGTGTTGTTTTCCCACACCATGCGCCAGAAGTCATTGATTGTGTTATCATTAAAGTCTTTGGGCCCTTGCGTGGCAATGTATGCCTTGGAGTTCCTGTAGCTCTGTCAGGAGGAGAGCAAAAATAGTATTAGCTACAAGGCAGCTTGCCTCTTTCTTAGAGGATGGCGGATCGAGCCTCCATCCGCTATGCATTGAGCATTTCATATAAATATAATGATTGACTTCCTGACACCAGTATGAGAACCTCACCCTTATAGCTCCACTGTCTCTGAACTGTAGAAAGCTAAAGTCTTGGGAACCCTAATTAACCTAGGCGTCAATAACTTAAGTGACAGTTCAATCACAAGCAACTTGTATTCAACACAGCCTCAGAAACTCTCATTTCTCCCAGTGTTAATGTTGTTAAATACTCACTACCATTGTTTTGAAAAGTGTGGAGTCATTGACTATAACTCTGTGTAGTTACACATTTGTTTGTATTATGTAAAGTAACCAACCAGGGTTTCTTACTATTGTTGTTTGTTTAGTCCGGGAAACATCCCTTGACACTATTCATGATAATTTGCTGTCCAACTAACTGCCTCCTTCAGTTTTATCAATTTTTTATTAATTAGATGTGACAGCAACAAAAGTTCTCTCAGCTCTTTTTTACCATGGGTTATCGAGGTGTGGCTATGCAATTAAAATATATAAATGTTTTTAGATCATTCACCCCTAGAAAATTACTGGAGAAGCAGCAGCTCTGGTTGGGTACTGGTTTAATGACAGTGGTAGAAGAATGTACTGGTTTAATGACAGTGGTAGAAGAATGTACTGGTTTAATGACAGTGGTAGAAGAATGTACTGGTTTAATGACAGTGGTAGAATAATGTACTGGTTTAATGACAGTGGTAGAAGAATGTACTGGTTTAATGACAGTGGTAGAAGAATGTACTGGTTTAATGACAGTGGTAGAAGAATGTACTGGTTTAATGACAGTGGTAGAAGAATGTACTGGTTTAAATGGAACAGTGTAAAAAGGTTTTTGCTGGTTTTTGAAGGCCCAGTGAACCAAACCCTATGCCCTGGATTTTGGTTAGATCTCTGTTGGTAGGTAGTGGTTAGTTCTGTTAGGCTGTCCTTTTACCACATTCTGATCTTGATGCTCCTCTTGTCTCGTTAGCCTTGAGTGATTGTAGAATAGTTTCGTATGTTGTAGACTGAATGGCTTATATAAACGGCTTATCTCCTATAATAACCTTATCTGCTTTTCGTTCACTTTGATACGTAATGGGATATCTTGATATTGTCTCTTCAGTATCTTGTCTGAGAGAAACGAGAGTAACTGTGATACCGGGGAGACCTGGTGCCCTGTTTCTATCTGTTTGCAAAGATAGGAGTGTTGGATGCTAATCTTCACACCCTGTTTCTGTCAACTTTGGTGAATTTTCCCAATGGGAGCCGACCTATGGAACGTTATGGAGGGTATAAAGGCCCTTTTTCCCTCAGCCAAAATAGCTAAGGAGAGAACTTTGGTTAAGAAATCTAGCCGGTTGCAGAACTGGGGATCTGCTTGGGGATTGGTGGCCGATTCTGACGGGGAGGCAAAAACTTTTTGTCAGGTCATGGGACCTGGGTTTACCTGGAGTTACCTGGAGTTTACCTGGAGAGAATTCCAGGGATCAACGCCCCTGCGGCCCGGTCTGTGACAAGGCCTCATGTTGGACCAGAGCCTGATCAACCAGGCTGTTACTGCTGGCTGCACGCAGTCTAACTCTGCAGACCACAGCCTGGCTGGTCAGGTACAGACTTTAGGTGCATGTCCAGTGCCTGCTTGAAGACAGCCAGGGGTTTGTTGGTAATCCCCTGTTGTATGCTGGGAGGCAGTTGAACAATCTTGGTCCCCTGACACTTATTGTGTTGTCCCTCAACGTGCTAGTGGCACCTGCTTTTCATTGGGGATGTTACATCGCCTGCGAGTCTTTGCTTTCGATGGGAGTGATTCTCGTGAATTTTCCACTGTATATAATAATGTATCTCTCCCGCCTGCGTTCTAGAGAGTACAGGTTTAGAACTTCAAGCGTTCCCAGTAGTTGAGGTGGTTTATCGCAGTTATGCGTGCAGTGAAGGTTCTCTGCACATTTTCAAGGTCAGCAATTTCACCCGCCTGAAAGGTGCAGTTAGTGTGCAGCAATATTTCAGCCTAGATAGAACAAACGATCTGTAAAGTGTCAGCATGGGCTTGGCATCCATGGTTTTGAAGGTTCTCGTTATCCATCCTATCATTTTTCTAGGATGATTGCTACGTGTTATGGTCCTTGAAGGTGAGATCCTCGACATGATCACTCCCAGGTCTTTGACATTAGTTTTTCGCTCTATTGTGTGATTGGAATTAGTTTTGTACTCCGATGAGATTTTAATTTCCTCAGTTTTCCGTATCTGAGTAATTGAAATTTCTCATCATTGAACTTCATATTGTTTTCTGCAGCATATTTAAAGATTTGGTTTATGTCTGCTTGGAGTCTTGCAGTGTCTTCAACGGTGGACACTGTCATACAGATTCGGATGTCATCTGCAAAGGAAGACACTGCACTGTGGCTTATATCCCTGTCTATGTCCGATATGAGGATGAGGAACAGGATGGGAGCTGAGTATTTTGTGCCTTGTGGAACAGAGCTTTTCACAGTAGCTGCCTCAGACTTTACTCTGTTGACTACTACTCTTCGTGTTCTACTTGTTAGAAATTATAGATCCATCTACCAACTTTTCTGTTTTCCCCTTTTTCACGCATTTTTGTTATTACACCATGGTCACACTTGTCAAAGGCTTTTGCAAAGTCTGTGTATATAACATCTGCATTCTGTTTGTCTTCGAGCATCCCGTACCTTTCGTAGTGGTCCCGTGGGTTTGGGGCAGACAGGAGCGACCTGCTCTAACCCATGCTGCCCTGGGTTGTGCAATTGATGAGTATCAAGATGGTGGCGATCTTGCTTCTTAGAACCCTTTCAATTTTTTTTTTTTGGGCTTTCCCCCGGTTTTTCATTTTTGGTTTCTTTCGCCCCCTGGGGGATTGGTTTTGCTGTTTTTGATTGGGGACATTCAGGGTAAAACCCCCCATAGGAGGGTTAAAGCCGTATAGGGCCGGATTTTTTGGGGGGGTCAAATTCCCTGGTCCCTTTATTTCCCATTTCCCTGGGCCTGCATTTTCCTTTTTAAAGTATTTGGCTTTCATTCTTTAGGTTTCATTTTCCCCTGGGTTGGGGGTGTTTCTGTTTACCCGGGCTTGGAAATATCTTCTTGCTTCATCCGTTGGATTATCCCGTTTTGGGCCCCCTGGTTTCTTTCACTTTTTTTTGCATTTGAAAAAATTTTTGGGGCCCTTTTTAATTTCCCATCTTTATTCCCCCCTTCTTATTTTTATCTTTATTTTTTCATTTTGCTATTTCTGACTATTTCCCTTCTATTTCAGGAAAAAGCCTCTTTTGCCACCTTTTTCTTTCCCACGTTATAGGAACGGTCTTTTTTTTGAATTTGATCTTTTTTTTCCTTATTTATTTCCCCTTTGGCCCAAAAACCCAAAATCCCTTGTTTACTTGGTTAGGATTCCTTTATCTTAGCAACCCGTTTAATCATTTGGCTTTTCCCCGTTACCTTTGTTTTTGTTATTAAGGGGTTTAGAGTTTTTTGGTTTCACATTTTTATTAACTTCCCCCAAGTGGTTTACCTCTATTTGTTTTATCTATTTTTTTGTTTTTGATTTAGGGCATTTCGTTTAAAATTATTATTGTTGTGGGTGGATAAAAGGGCCCTAAAAACCGTGCCAATAATTTCCGGTTTAAAGGGGGTTTTTTCGGAAATTTTTATTCTTGGTTGGAAATTTCACTTTAATGTCCTGGTGGTTTTTTCGGTACCACAGTGGAATGTTCCCCCTTTAATGTTGTTGAAATCAAAAAAAGTGTTGGAGGGAAAAAATGGAAATTTTTTAAAGTGGTCCCCAACTGTCCTGGTTTTTTGGGACGTTGCCTGGGACCCCCTTAAACCCTGACCAGGTTTATTTTGGGGGTTTTTTTCTTAAAATTTTTCCCACTTTTAGGTTTAGTTTTTCTACAAAAACTCTGTATATACGGAACTTTTGTTTTTATCGTTCCCCCTGTACAATACCCGGGGGCCTTTTCTTTTTTCCAATGACCATTGGGGTTTTAAAGAGCAAACCCTGATTTTGAATTTTTAAATCCAGAATGTAATATCTGTTATTCTTTGGGGTTAGTACGCTGTAGTATTGCGAACATGACTGTCGTTGGATGGTGTATTGGTGATGGGGGGGCTTTTTTTTCCCGGCACTAATCTGGTTTTGGGGGAGGCCATTGCTGTGATTCCACTCCCGAAATGACAGTTGGGGACAACTGTCATTTCCTGGCTTTTTTTCCCTTTCCCGGACTTAAAAACTCTCCCGGGGTGGCTGTGGCTACCAGGTTTTGCCATGATCTGGATGTTCTGTGTCGCCTCGTACCCCTTTTGGTGGTATGCCTGGCTATAAGTTTGCCTGTCTTTTTCCTGAAATGATGAGTGGCACATTTCAGGGGGGAAAAACACAGACGGGAGGTTCATTTGCCTGTTTTCATATGGGGCGGATTTTTTTGGGGGTATAATTGCATGTTTTGTTTCCCCAAATTTTCCATCCTGCAGATACCAAGTGATAATATTCACATAGGGCCCCCTTTCCCTTTCCCTGGGTTTTTTTGGGCTGTGTTCCCAACCCCGGGGTTTTGTTCCTGTCTCGTTTCTGTCTTCGGACTAGTGCTAAAAGGAGCCTTCACCTTTCGGTAATTTATCTTCAGTATTTCCGGGCATCCCCCCTTTTTCTATTACCATGGTATTGCTAGTTTGTAACACTGTTTTTTTTTGTCCTTGTCTAAACCCGTTTCCCCCTCATTTATTTTACTAGGCTCCTGTCCCCCTTTAGGCACTATCATTTTTTTCCATTTACATTACTGTCAAATTTAACATCTGTACCAGGGGGGTAGCACCATCTGGCCCGATTTTTTTCTTTTCCCAAATGTTATAGAACTGTCATGTTTTTTTTGGTCCATTTGTGTCATTTTTAATATCGATGTGATTTTATTCCACAGTTCGGTCTATTTGGGCATCCAAAAACACTTTTGTTTAATATCTTTGGGGTAGATTCTTGAAAGCCCCACAAGGGGGGGGGGACATTTACCAAAAGTTCAGCAATCATCCCGTGGAACGTTTGTTTGTTTTTTGAACACACAGGGTTTCATGATTGATTTTTTTTTGTTTTTTTACTGTATATTCTACTAATGCTTCCCTAAGTGGTGATCCTCATTTGTATCGTATCTATTTTATTTGCATGTGTAAGTGTTTGGGGCAATTTACCGCTTTAAGTTATTGTTTTTTTTGGGTGTTTGATAAGGGCCCTAAAAACCCCCCCCTTATTGAATCCCGCAGGATACCGGGTTTTTAATCCAATGGTTCCTTATTTCTTGGGTCTGGAATCAGGTCATTTTTTAATGAATCCGGGGAAATTTTTGGTTGGGGACAGACCACTGGGAAAATGATTAAACAGAGTAATAATGATCAGTATGTACAAAGTATAACTTTCGTGTTGGAGAAAAAAGGGGTTCTGGCAGCTCCTACTGTGATGGCGGCCCTACCTCTGGCACCTGGTTTACCCTGGGACCCTGTTTACTTTGGCACCCTGGTAACCCCCCCCCGTTTAACACTGGGGTTTTTTGCACTTATGGTTCACTTACTGGGTTTGTTTGGGTTTTTTCTACACCACAACACTGCTGTTTTCTATGATGACTGGAAGATATACGGTTTTATGTTGTTGAAATCGTTCACTGACAACTCACAACTCGACACTGTTTATCGTATTTTTCAGCTGGACAAATTCCGTATTTCCTTAAGATTGTGCACCTATTCGTATTTCATAGAATTTTTTTTATATCAATGTAATCACTAGGAACTTACTTATGATCTACTAAGGACATTATTTGAGACTGTAAGTATATTCGTACATCTAGTTTCGTCAGCTAATTGTATTGCTGTCACAATATTCTTGTATTTTTCCCAGTTATCTTAGTATCTTTGACCAATGTATTGTTATAATAAGTATTAATAAATTGTAATTGAGTGAAATAATGTACTCACTCAATATCTTTAATGTTCCTGTCTTTATATAAGATTGATTTATGTGTATCTAGTTAAATTAAGCAGAGTCCCTATACTGAGAATAAAAAGACCTGACCTTCCCGCCCGTGACAAGACAATAGCATGGAATGTGATGCAGTGTGGCCCTTCTTCCCCGTCAAGTTAACACCCGTAAGATGCTCAAGATAGAAGTGATTAATTTTACAGTCTTATGGTAGGGTGTATCAGAGTGACTGGAGTGCATTAATGGGGGTCCATGTGAAGAATGTGTTGCCAGGGGTTGTCAAACATTAGTTAACATTTGCTGGATTACTTTTAAAAAGGCGTGTGTTTATTTACACTCTCTTCATAATATGTTCAGGTGGTCTCGGAACTAACTCTTCTTATGGATTTTGCATCTCATGATAATTATAAAATACTGTCTCTTTTCCCCTTATGCACAAGACGTCTGTGGAATTATCATTTGCACAACAGACGATACATGTATTTTTTTTTCACTGCCTAATTAATCCTTAATGATTGGTTACCATTGCCTTTACCTATTCTGTACAACAATTAGGAAATGGGCGGATAAGAAGGAAAGAATATTTGTATAAACATTTTCTCAAGAGAGGAATCAATTTTACTCACCCTAACGAAGTTAGCGTTGATGTAGTCAGCTCCCACCACCCCGGGCTGACTCCTGAGCACCACCCTCGTGTCGTCATCTGTGGAGATAGAAACATTAGTGTCTGGATGGATGGGGCAGGAATAGGAAAGGATAACGGTGGATATCCCGTGGATAGAAATTTAGTTGCTTATATCCTAATTTGAGCACAGTGCATCCTGTGTAGCTGAGAGACACGGACTGAAGTAGAGAGGAAGAGGAAATGAGAGTTTTGGAGAACTCTAGGAGAGAAGAAAAAGGAGCAGAGAAAAAGAGAGTCAGTAACACATGGATGGACTCACACGGAAGGTTGTTCTTGTAGCGGTTCTTCTGGCGGTTGCTCGGCAGAGTGGCCACAGTGGTGGTCTTGTTGAACCGCGGAGGGATGCTCTGAAGGTGAGAACAAGAGACTAGTAACTTTCAAGCTCTGAAGGTGAGAACAAGAGACTAGTAACTTTCAAGCTCTGAAGGTGAGAACAAGAGACTAGTAACTTTCAAGCTCTGAAGGTGAGAACAAGAGACTAGTAACTTTCAAGCTCTGAAGGTGAGAACAAGAGACTAGTAACTTTCAAGCTCTGAAGGTGAGAACAAGAGACTAGTAACTTTCAAGCTCTGAAGGTGAGAACAAGAGACTAGTAACTTTCAGGCTCTGAAGGTGAGAACAAGAGACTAGTAACTTTCAGGCTCTGAAGGTGAGAACAAGAGACTAGTAACTTTCAGGCTCTGAAGGTGAGAACAAGAGACTAGTAACTTTCAGGCTCTGAAGGTGAGAACAAGAGACTAGTAACTTTCAAGCTCTGAAGGTGAGAACAAGAGACTAGTAACTTTCAGGCTCTGAAGGTGAGAACAAGAGACTAGTAACTTTCAGGCTCTGAAGGTGAGAACAAGAGACTAGTAACTTTCAGGCTCTGAAGGTGAGAACAAGAGACTAGTAACTTTCAGGCTCTGAAGGTGAGGACAAGAGACTAGTAACTTTCAAGCTCTGAAGGTGAGAACAAGAGACTAGTAACTTTCAAGCTCTGAAGGTGAGAACAAGAGACTAGTAACTTTCAGGCTCTGAAGGTGAGAACAAGAGACTAGTAACTTTCAGGCTCTGAAGGTGAGAACAAGAAACTAGTAACTTTCAGGCTCTGAAGGTAAGAACAAGAGACTAGTAACTTTCAGGCTCTGAAGGTGAGGACAAGAGACTAGTAACTTTCAAGCTCTGAAGGTGAGAACAAGAGACTAGTAACTTTCAAGCTCTGAAGGTGAGAACAAGAGACTAGTAACTTTCAGGCTCTGAAGGTGAGAACAAGAGACTAGTAACTTTCAGGCTCTAAAGGTGAGAACAAGAGACTAGTAACTTTCAGGCTCTGAAGGTGAGAACAAGAGACTAGTAACTTTCAGGCTCTGAAGGTGAGGACAAGAGACTAGTAACTTTCAAGCTCTGAAGGTGAGAACAAGAGACTAGTAACTTTCAAGCTCTGAAGGTGAGAACAAGAGACTCAGTAACTCAAGTTAAGGGAGAACAAGAGCAAACTTTGCCGAAGGGAGAACAAAGGGAGGGAAA